>PTEX01000336.1:99033-113597 GCA_003342815.1 Eudromia elegans | reverse complement strand
CCGCGGTATAAACGCTATTAAAAATCAAGCCCAAGTGGAGTGCACGGCCCCGAGGGCGCGCTGCTGAAGCGGACCTTGGTTCAGGAGGCTCGGCAGGACACGGGGCCCTGCGTTAAGGCAGTTCCAAGCCCCAGCAAAAGCAGACAGAGGGTTTTTTTTTTGTGTGATTTCTCTCCTTTTTTTTTATTTCGGAGCGACCTTGGCTTCGTCTCGGCGACACCCTCCACGACATACCCCAAAAATGAGGGGTTTTAACAGGATGATAACTCCTCCGATGGAGATATCCATGGGGAACAGGTCCCGCTCGCCCCTGCGGGGAGGCACCGGCTGCTTGGGAAGCRCGGCGGGTTCTTTAGGTTGCATTGGGAAAAGAAAAACCCGGAGGGGAGCAAAGGCTCTCGCGAGGACCGTTCCCAAACCACCACCATGCCCCAAAAKGAGGAGAAGCAAATTCCGAACCGGGCGGCCCATTCCCACGTCCGTCGGGTCGTGGCCTTAGGAATGGACCTCACGCCGCTTTGCCCTTTGTTTGGAAAAGCGGAGCGAAAGAAAAGCGGGTGGCTTCGCTTTACGCTGTTCCCCTTCRCTACGGCTGCGTCCAGAGGTCACCCTGAGAGGGGCAGTTTGACTTTTGGTTGCGGAAAGTTCCATTTTTTGGAGAGAGAACGCTAAAGTGGTATCAAAAAACGTGCAGGAATCCTGCGAAGCGACGGCCCCCCGGCTCCTTCAGGAACGCTCGAGGCCCGGCGGGATCCTTCCCGTTAACTCCGCAGGCTCCGTGAACAGCGTTTTACCCAAGGCAACGCCAGCTGCCCGCTCGGGGGGAAAGGGACGCAGGGAGAGACGGCTCTTCCCATGGAGAAGGATCCGGGATGCGGTTCCCTGCAACAGGCTCAGCGTGGGATTTCCTTCGGTTTGGAGGAGCTTCAGCGTTTGCACAGGGCTCCGACAGCAGGAGAAAAGCAGCGGAGATCCTGGCGCGTGTAAATTCCGCGAATTCCCGCTCGGATCGGGCGGCTCCATCCCCGCTCCGCACCGACGAAGGGGCTTTGGGGAAGGCCGGAGACGGCAGGGGATCCACGGAGCTCTGGCCAGCGCCGTCGTCCTTGCCCTTCCCTCCATGGGCAACCCCCCAAAAACGTGAGCAGAGAGGGGCAAAGTAGTGAAAAAAAAACCCCCAAAAACACACCAAAATAAACAGAACCCAAAAGCTTCAAGTATGGATGAAGTTTACAGTGCAGACGCCACGGGGAAGTTCTGCTCTCTTGGGACACCCGGGTTCAGGCCTTGCCCTTTGTTGCTGCTGTTTGATTAGAGTCTGACCGACCTGGATAAACCGCAACCGAACAAATAACCCAAAAGAAAAGGTGTTTCCTACCCACCCTGCCCCTCCCTTGGCCCTTCCCCTCCCCAAAAAATATAAAAAGCAATAAGTTTACAAAAATAGAAAATAATTACAGCAATAGGCAGGAGAGGGGGGAGGAAGGAGAGTGGGGGGGTGTCCCTGGGGGTCTATTTGGCCGCGCAGTGCAATATCGTGGGGCTGTTCAACGCGTCCTCCACCAGGTGCAGCTCCCGGCGGTCGACGCTCACGTCCCGCATGCAGCCCACGAAGGCGGTGCTGAAGGCCTTGGGGAGCCGCTGCGCCGCGCCGAGCTTCTCCGTGCCCCCTGCGGAACGCGGCACCGGGCGTCACGCCGCCGCCCGCGTGGGGACAACGGGGCGGCCCGAGGATGCCGCCGTCACGGGACACGCGGGGAAGGTGGCGGTTCCACCCTCGTCTTACCCAGCCACAGCGCRCCGTCCGTGTCGAGCTGCGTGGCGCCCAGCGGAGATGAGCCGGACACGGGGGCTTCGTTGCCCACTTGAAGGGACCCCTCTCGCTGCACCCTGTGCCAAAGGCGAGGGAGGAAGCAAAGGCCATCAGCTACCTCGGCTGCAAACCCCCCCCCAAGCGCCCCCCATGCCCAAAGCGCCCCCCATGCCCAAAGTGCCCCCCCAAGCCAAAGCCGGTGCCCAACGCCTCCATCCCACGCAGCATCCCCATGAGCTCCTGCGGACGCGTCCTGCTACGGGGGCCACGTTCTCCCTTCCTCATTCCCGGAGGGCCACGAGCAGAAATCCCCCGGCGTGCCAGCCGTGCCGGGCGCTCACCGCTCCCCTCGCCACCAAAAATAAAAGAGCTACCCAAGCTGGGGGATGGCTCGGCCCCGACGTGAACCACATGCCGAGCTAAAATAACGGGCGCGGAGCCTTCCTGCCTCCTCCACGCCGGCCCCTTTGGTGCTTCCTAGGTGCCCGGGCAGGCCTGTCACGACACGCAGAGGCATCGCCCGCGTGCCGCTCCCCTGATGCCACCCGAGGGCACGACCGAGCCGTGGGGACCCAAAGGGCCCGTGGCTCACCCAGAAGCACCCTGTGTCCCCCCGTGCCGGGGGAGCTTCCCGGCACCTTCCCGCTTTTCCGCACCTGGACGCCTTGATGCGAACCCAGCGGTTGGTGTTGACGGGCACGGTGGAGCGCAGCACCACGGCCTTGGAGCCCAGGTCGTAGCTCATGTGCACGAAGCCGTCCACGACRGCCAGGGCGATGTAGTCGGAGCGCTCCAGCCCTTTCCCGCTCCACAGGATCAGCCCCTGCGTGGCCTCCGTCTTGATGCTCAGCTCGAAGTGGTTCGACTGCAGGGCCTTCTCGCTGCACCCGGAGCGGGCAAAGCGGGGAAAAACAGAGTCAAAACGGGGCTGCAAAACGGCCGCCCCTCAGCGAGGCCCTAGGATGCCAGAACTGCTGCAAGGGGGAGTCTCAACCACCTCCCGCCAGGATCAGGACTATTGGGAGGGCTAGATGAGGGCGACCGCGGCGAGGGTGGCACGCGCCCTCCTTCCTGGGGCTGCACACGTCCTGGGAATCGCTTTATTCCACCAACATCCAGCCTGAATCTTGTCAGACACAACCTGGCGCTACTGACCTCGACTTCTGCCCTCCTTGGGCCAACCCGGAGAGGTCCCGGGTGGCTCTCCAGGCATGGAGGAGGGAGGTCTATTACATGGGTAATGATGAACAGTGCCAGGCTGGCCCCAGCCCTACCAGGAGAGGGTTTTCCCYCACTTTGGCAACCCCACCTTTGCTCAGTCCCTCTTGGAGCAGGCAAAAGGATCCACGTGGCCGTGGGGAGCCCCTTTCCTGGGATGCTCCGGGAACACAAGTGCACACACAGACCGGACAACACAGGCAACACAGACGGCTTTGGATTCCCAAGGGACGCCCGGCTCGAAACGCTGCATGGGGGTCACTCGGCGCCGGGAACGGGCGGCGCTTCCAGCGCTCGTGCCCCCTTGCGACGGCAAAGCCCGGGGCGCGGGGGGACGAGGACACGCAGGGAGCGGGCGCAGCGGGAGCCGCGGGCCTGGACTCACCTGAGCTCCAGGGCAGAGTCCAGCGCGCCGGGACTTAGCGGCAGGAAGAAAGGGGAGCATGCGATAAGCGGCGGGGCAGGGCAGCCCACCCACCCCGCAGGCGGGGACCCCTCGCAGGCGCCTCCTTCATGCACCCCTGGGGCCGCTTCTCGGGATAGGGATCTTTGGGGATGAGACCCCATGCGGGCACCGAGGCCCTCCTGGGCGAGCGTGGGGCAGCAGGAAGGGCAAGGGGACACCCGGCAGCACAGCTGTCTTGCTGGCACGGCCCGCATGCAGCGGGGCCGTCGTTAACGCTCAGCTCCAGTTATGTGTTTACGGGCGCGCTTCGGTACAACGCACGGGGCATGTCCCGGCCGGCAGCGTCCGGGATAAACCGCAGCGCGAGCCCTGACCAGGGCATGTCTGCCTAGGGGCATGAGGCATTGCTCTTTATGGGCAGCATGACGGAGCCTCCGGGGCCCCGAGGGCTCTGCCAAGAGCTCCCGGAGGGCTGGGTTGGGAGCAGCCCTGCAGGTCGGGACATGCACGGCCAGATGCCTGGGGCTCCGCGGGCTGCCCACGTGCACGGAGGGCCCCAAGCTTGCAGGAGAGGAGCCCCTGGCGGCACCTTTCCCCCAGGCTGGGCTAAGGCAGCGGCTCCTCGTTCATGCCGGAGCACACGGGGCAGGAGCAGCAGCCCTCGGCTCAAGCCCTTCCTGCTGGCAGGAACGGGGCGTCACGGGGACTTCCTTCCCCTTCGCCCGCCGCTTCAAGCCAACGGCGGCGTGCGCCCGGGACGACGCGTGCCAGCGGCACYGCGTGACCTCCCCTGCTCCAGGGCTCCTCGGGAGCCCACGGGGCCGCGGGCGGGAGCGGGGCACGCGGCRGGAACGCCGCTCCGGAGCATCCCCGCACGCCCTCCCCGGCGGAGCCCGGCACGGAGCACGGTACTTACGCGGGGATCTCGTTGGTGAGGTGGCTTGGAAACAAAGAGACAAGGACGTTGAGACAAGGAGACAAGACACGGACACACGGACAGCGGCTCCACGGCACGCAGGGACGCGGACAGAGGCAGCGCTCGGGGAGCGGGGGCGCACGGGGGGGACGGCAGCACCAAGGGGACCATGGTGGGGGGGTGGAGGCTGAAGGGGACCCGGCTGCCTTGCACAAGGTGCCATGGGTCCACGAGAAGCCCCCAGGGGACATTCGCTGCCACCCGCGGCMGAATGAAGGCATCTCCGGCCTCTACCTCTTGCTCCTGCCAACAGCCTTGACCGACCCTGGTCGAGCAGAGCGGGCARATTACCTCTTGGTCACAGCGTTGTGGTACTCCATGTAGGTCCTGCCATCGAAAGCAATGGCCTCCGCRTCCCCAGCCGCCTTCTCAATGATCACTGCGGGAGGAAGAGGAGCCATGAAGCAGCACGGCATGGCCTGCGCTTCCCGGGAGCCTGGCGGGAAGCGTCTTTCCCAACGGGACAAGGAGCTCGTGCCAGATCCCGGGCCGGGTCAGCACGCTGCAAGGCCGATCCACCCACGAGCAGCAGCATCTGCCTTGTTCCATGCGCGGCGCATGGATTTCCGTGCTTGGGAACRGCCCGTTCCTCCCGGATCCCCGCACCGGGCATGGCGCGGGGAGGGGTCCCACGGTCCCCGCCTCACCCTTCTCGCAGCGCGCCCCGGAGAAGCCCCGCTGGCACCGGCACTCGTAGCTCTCGAGGCGGGGGCTGCACGCGCCGCCGTTGTCGCAGGGGTTGGGCTTCTGCGTGCACGGGTGGCCTCGGAAGGACGACACGGCCATGGCGCTGCGCACGTTCTCTTCCTTGAGGACGGGCACCCCCTTGACAGAGATCTGCAGGGCGCGAGGAGGAGGAGGAGGAGGAGGAGGCACGGATCAGCCTTCAGCACCTCCACGGAGCACGCTGTGGAGGCCAGTGCCCCGTCCCGCTCGTCCCCGTGTGACGGCCCCTCTAGCCGTGCCCCACACGTGGTCCTTACCCTCTGCACGGCCCCCTCCAAGCTCGTGGAGATGGCGGCGGCTCGGGCCAGCCGGCTGAAGTCCGGGGCTCCCCCCACGTAAAAGGGCTCCTTGAGGTTCAGGAAGGTGTGAGGCACCTGGGCAAGAGAGCACCACGGGTGAGAGGGGACCACGGTTGTCCCTGCAGTCGCCAAAGGGCCATCGGGCCTTGCCCTGCAGGGACTCGAGGACCTTGTCCTTGTAAAGACCCCGTCCTTGTAAAGACGCCCCTCTTGGACGTCCCTTCTTTGACGTCCCCCCCGCTTTGACGTCCTCCTGCATCCCAGCCGTGCAGCACAAAGTCCCTGGGGGAGCCTTCGGCCACGCCGGGCAGGCAGCAGGAGGGATGTCCCCTCCTCCGTGCCCAGGCCGGACCCAGGGACGCGTGCGGTTACATGGATCATTAGCCAATGCTTTGTGGAGTTAACACACCGAACATGACCGGATTAATTGRAATGCTCTGGGAAAAATATATGGAATAACCATCTAAAAAGGAAGGAAGGGGCGGGAAATAAGCGCCTCTAATCTACAGGGGTCCTAGAGCTGCTCGGTCAGAGGAGAAGGGGAAAGGGTGAAACAGTGAGATCTGGATGGAAAACGGACGCAGAAGGAGAAGGTGCCGATGGCAGATGAGATGGAGGCGCAGCGGCTCATACTTATCTTTTACCTTGCGGGATTTCTGGGGGGTCCAGACAGCAGAGGAGGGAAAAACAAAGGAAAATCAGAGAGAGAGAGAGAGAGAAAGAGAGAGACGGAGATCAGCGGGCGCCACGGCGAGGTGCAGGGCTGCCCGCAGCGGGCTGCGGCCGGCGCCCCGTGCGGAAGGGCAGGCTGCCGCCCTGGGGCAACGYGAACGTGGAGAGAGGTTTGCAGAGAGGAGAGGGCTGCTGGGCAGGAGCAAAGGCCTCCTGCGCTTCCAGGTGGGCTTTAGGGAGGAGTTCAGCCGCCGTCGGGGCCGTGGGGAGGTTTTCCTGTATTTTCAGGGTCGCTGCTGGAAAGCAGATGGGAGGAAGGGTGGCGCTCCCACCACGAGACCCCGGGGCATTCGTGTTTGTGCAGAGAGAGCAGTGCAGAGGGGAGAGGGCACGCAGAGAGGCCAGGGGGACAAGCTGCTAGCTGGAAGCAGAGCAACGGCGGCACGAGCGTGTTCAGCAGCAACGGCAAAAACCAGGTTTTGCTACTCAGGGGCTGCTCCCTTCACACGGGGGAAATGCTCCTGAGCCCCCCGGGGCTGAGACCTGCTCCTCTCGTGCCACGGAGCACGAGCGCTCAGAGCTCTGCCTGCCTCTCCTTGGCCTCCCGACTTACCGGCGACTCTCCCATCACCCTCTCGCTGCTGTTGATCCTCATGACGCCTTTGCGGCCGTTCCTCTCCAGCTGGACGCTCACCCAGGTGTGGAGCGGAACCGGCTCTCTGCTCCTGCCCGTGGGAAGGAGGACACACACCTGAGAGCTCTGCCACGGCCACCCGCCTCGACCAGCCTGGGACCTGCCCAAGCCACCGCAGCTCGGGCTGCACCCGCTCACGGGCTTTGGAGAGCCCAGAAAAGCCCCCAAGGTACCCAAAGCCTGCAGAACATCAGCCCTGGCTCCGCTGCACGCAGGAGGAACAGGCCAGGAGCCACCAAGGCCAGCATGAAACCTGCTCTCCCCTTCACACTCTTCTAGGGAGGAAGCTCAAAGCCAGCGGTGGTGGTCACCAAAGTCACCCCTGCTCCTTCCTGCCTCTGCCCCCTTTGCCCACCTCGCCCGTACCTGAGCACGGCCGCCCCTTTGCCCAGGTCGTATCTGTACTCCAGGTAGCCGTTGTGCAAGGCTAGGGACACAAAGTCTCCTTTGCCGTCCGTCTTCTGCCCGTTGTAGAAGATGACGCCRTTGGGGTTCTTGGCCAGGAACACAACGTCCATGGACATTTTGTCCCTGGAGGAGAGACGAGTTAGCGACGCTTTCCAACGTGGTTGCCCAGTGCTCTCCTCCTCCACCCTTAGATGAAGGGCTTGCAAGGAGACCTTYSSTACAGGMATGGCAYGAAGACCAYGGGTGCTCATGCATGCCCTTCTCCYGCTCGGGGACACTTACTGCAGGTCGGGCAYGAAGGTCTGCAGCCCGTTGAGCTCCAGGTAGGAGGAGAAGCCATTGAACTCCGGCAGGAAGGGGATGCTGTGGTCCTGCTCTGTCACTAGGCACAAACAGGGCAACGGTGGAGCCCGGGAGGTCTCCCGGCCAAGCAGARCGAGCACCTTCGGCTCCATCGCCTTCCCCGCCCGCCCGTCTTGCCGCGGAGCCCGTCCCACCTCGCTCGCAGAAGTCTCCTTCCCGTCCCATGGGGCAGGCGCACAAGGCGCCCCCCTCGGGCAGCACCAGGCAGGTGGCGGAGGCGTGGCAGGGCGTCGGGTCGCAGGGGTTCCTCTCGTCGGCGCACGTCGGGCCTGCAGCGCACACGGCGGGCCTTGGGTCGATACGTCCCACCCTCCTTGAGCACGGCCCCAGTGGAGCCATCTCCATCCCGGGGCGTGCACAGGACGGGATGGCTCCGGCTGGTCCTRCTGCTCACCCCAGGCTCACTCTGTCCCCACTAGAGGTGGCTTCACCCCACGCTTCTCCCGCCACACTGGACACCCCCAGACCCAAGGCCCCAGCACTCGGGGCCGCGCTGGGGGCRCCGCGGCCGTACCCGTGTAGCTGTGCAGGCACTCGCAGTGGAACATCTCGGCCTCCTTGACGCGGCACACGCCGCCRTGGTGGCACGGGTTGGGCTGGCAGGGGTCGTTGCCGCACTCGCCCACGCCGCCGCCGTACAGCACCTCGGTGCCCTTCTCCCGCAGGTCATAGAGCTGGTTGTTCACGTCCAGGAGGCGGATGCAGCCCTTGAGCCCGGCCGCGGCCCCCGTGCGCTCCGCCACCCTGCGGGGACAAGGGGCGAGCTGCTTGGGGACACATCTACGGGCAAAAGGGGCCCTCCTAGCCAGGAGGGTCGCCCGAGACGTCCCCGTTCGCCCGCTACTCACACGGCCATCTGGTCTTCCGGCGCCCCTCCGATGAAGAGGTCGGTGTCGAGGTTGAGGCCGTCCGTGCCCGCGGGGCTCTCGCCGTGCACGTGGGGCTCGCCGTCCACGGACAAGACGCCGCTGCGGCGGTTGCGGTTCACCACCAGCTGGTGCCACTTGCCGGGCTCGACGCGGACCTTGCTGGTGATGACGCCGGTGCCGGAGCCCGTGTTGAACCTGGAGGAGGGCGCGCCGCGTTGGGGCCATGCTGCGGCCGTGGCTCGCGCACTGCGGCACGAGCACGGAGCGGGAACGTCCTTCCCCCATTCCTCAGCATTCCAGCCCCAACGGGAGCCCTGGGGCTGGGCAGCCGGGGCCGCTGCAGSCCTTGTGCACGGGGCAGGTCCCCGGGGACCCACCTGAGCTCCACGAAGCCGCCCAGCAGCGCCAGGGAGATGAAGTCCTTGCCGCGGTTCTGCCCGTTGTAGAGGAGCAGCCCGCTGGGCTCGGCCGCCCGGAACTCCATGGCGATGCGCACCGTGTGGTACGCCTTGAGCACCTTGAAGGCCAGGTAGGACTTGCCACCGAAGCTGGGGATGAAGTACCTGACGGCTGCGAGAGAGAGACGGGGCGGGACACCAAGGAGGAGCGCGTGACGCCGAGCTGGGACAGGACAGCACGAACAAGGCGAGCGCGTAGGGGCTCCCACAAAGCACCCTGGAGCCTGTGCTTGGACCTAGCACCTCCAAGGGACGCCTTTCCCCTGACCTTGGCTTTAGGTCCCCCCCGCCAGCTCCCGCTCCCCGTGCCCAGGACGYGCCGGCCGGAGCCACCCACCCTTCTCGCAGACGGCTCCTCCCTTGCCCGCGGGGCAGCTGCACGTGAACTCCGCGCCGTCGTCCTCGCAGGTGCCGCCGTGCAAGCAGGGGTGCGAGTCGCAGGGCCGCGGCAGCGGCGGCTTCCCGGGGGCCGGGGGCTGACGCGGCGGCTTCCGGCGGCCGGTGACAGGCAGGGCGGCCGTGGGTCTCCGGGTGCCGGCGGGCGCTGCTGCCGGGGGGCCGGGCCGGCTCGTGGCCACGCGGGCGGTGGTGGCCGCGCTGTGCCGCCGCGTGGTCGTGGGTGCCATGGTGGTGGCCGTGGTGGTGGTCATGGTGGTGGTGAAGAGCCGCGGGATCCAGTCTGGAACACAGCGAGAGGCAGGAGGAGGCCGTCAGTACCTTGCAATTCCCACAGGGAAAAGCAGGGAAGCAGCCCAGCCTTTTGGGATGAGAGCACGTTTGGGCACGTGAACCACGTTCCGGGCCCTGGAACACACGGTGTGCTGGGAAGCTCTCGATCCCTCACTGCTCAACACCAAACGCTGACACAGTAGGAGCCCGCGCTTTCCTTTGGAAAGCTAAGCCAAGCCTTTGGAAAACAGCCAACCGGGGGGGCTCACCGAAATCCATGAACTTGACGTGCTCCTGCGGCGGCTTCTTCACCAGGATGGTCTTCTTCTTGGAAGCTTTGATCTGCTTCAGCAGGGCCTCCTGGACATCAGCGGCCGTGTAGGAAGTGGCTGCGTGCGGGCGAGAAAGAGAAAAGGCAAGTGTGAAGATGCAGCTCCACCCGGGAGCCCTCCCGACCTCCTTGCGATTGCATCTGAACCGTTCCCGTCTCTCCAAACCCATTCCTAGCCCTGCGGGCACCGGCGTAGGGTGCACCGCCTCCCAGCTTCTCTCGCAGCATCTGCTGCTTCTTGCATCTTCAGGCTCCWTGCTCATGTCCTATACTCATTTATGCACCACCGAGAGCATCTGCTCAGGCAAACGGGGAYGGCAGGGACAGGAACGGGGACAAGGGAGGGTCTTACCTGGGTCAAAGTGGGACTCCACAATGACGCGGACAGCGCTGCTCTGCCCCAGGTCTCGCACGCGGATGCTCTTGAAATCCTTCCTAAYGTCGGAATGGCGGAAAAGCTCATCCAGCTGCTCGGGCAGAGGTGGAGGAGGAAAGGCAAACAAACTGGTCAGCGAGGGCATCGGTTTAGGTGGAAGATCTCGGGTCTCAGCAGGTGTCCTTGACGGCACCTCGTTGCAGCCTGCATCCAAATGGATGAAGCAGCCAACGAGGCTTTCTGCGGGTATTTGGATTCTCGGATCGAAGCCACTACTGCACTGGGAAATATTGTATTACAATACAGAACTGCACGAACCATCTGGTCCATACCATATGCCAGGCACACATCTGCTTGCATGGCTGCATCGAGGGCTTGCCAGCTTTTAAGTGCAGCTTGGAAACGGCTCTAAATACATTAAACCCCTTGCAAAGATGCTTTCCGTGACACGGCATTAAGGTGAAGCCTCTTGCCCAAACAGCCCCATACCAGCGAGCGAGCGTGCCCGGGAAACACCATCACTGCATGGACAAGCAAGGACATTGGGGATTAGCAGCCGTTTGGAGACGCTCTGCTCGCCCAAGGAGCAGAGGATGGCACTTCTGGAGGCCAACACTYGAGTTTCAAGCCTGTGTCCATCACGGTGCATGGATCTCTGTCCTTTAGCCAAGGTTGGAGAGGCCCTAGCTGGACTCCAGATCAAGCGCAAGGCATGCGAGGGACTCACCGCGCTCTCGATGCTCCGGGCCGTCTCGCCAAAGAGCTCGGATTTGGGGTCGGCCATCTCGGGTGTGTAGAACAGCTCCTGCCCTTCCACCTCCTCCAGGATGAGGACTCCCTGGAAGACCTTGGTGGCTGCGGGAAGGAGGGCACACAAGGAAAGCCCTTTAATTGGGGTAGGGGGAAGGCGGGTGCCAGCGAGCATCCAGTCCCTGGGGGAAGGGGCGATGGTGGCGTGTGGGTAGTGCCAGTGTTGGGGTTAGTCCGGATGGGTCTGGGAGCAGAGCATGGGGGGATTAGTATCGGAGGGTGCTGGAGCGGATGGCAAAGACCAGGCTGGAGATGGCAGCTTTTACCAGACCGTTTCCTGCGAGCTCCGGCCCGGAGAACAGCCCCCCTGCACCGGCAGAGCGACAAGAGAGACACGTTAGCCAGAGCAGCACTCATCAACGCGGCGGGATCGGGCAACGGGCCGGAAAACCGGGATGCCGGGAAGGGAGAACACCTACCCCCGGTGCCGGAAACCAGACCGAATTCACAAGGGGAACCCAAGGGGCGGTTGCCTTCCAAGGAAGCTACGGGAGCGGAGGTGGCTCCACGAAGGTCCTTGCTGCCCATGTCTGCATGGGAGCTCCATGGCAGGGGGCCCTTGTTGGGGTARAAGGGGAGCCAGGGGTTCTGCTGGAAAAGCCAGTTTCCAGTTGCAAAAGRACAGCCAGGAAGAGATCAGGGAGCAACTAGGAGGCACCCAAAGGGGACCGAGGATGAGCGTGCGGGACACCCACTACTCTGCACCGAGCTCTGCAAATCCTCACAGGGCGAAAATAAGGCTGGGAGGGAAAAGCTGATGCCGTCCAAATTGGGAGAGAAACGCACGTTTCTGTCTCACAACCTGGGCATTAGCAAAAAGAGCTCAAATCCCCAGGAATTCCAGCAGGAACAGAGGGGCTGCCCCGGCCCTAGGCTGCCCTGGCAAGCCCAGGCTTTCTGCAATGCAGCCCCTGTAAAAGATGGAAGTGGGAATCTGGGCAACGACCTCTTCTCCCCCAGCACCAGTCCTGATCTCTGCATAAGGCTAAGCCAAGAAAAAAATCCAGATTTTTAAGGCAAAAACAGTTAAGGTTGAAGTGCTCCTCCTGCCAAGCAAATCTGCACGTGCTCTCCTGGTGCCGCAGACCCAGGACACCCACTGAAGCTCCTGCTCCAGGACGGACACGGGGGCTCCCAGCAGCATCTCCCACCCCACGTGTCCTGCAGGAGTCCGGCCCCATTCCAGAGCACGGACGCGGAGCCCGGCCCCGAGGACAGACTCACCGGGGCAGTTGCTCCCCTCGGCGTCGGCGGCCGCGGTCTTGCCGTCGGAGCAGCACCCGAGCGGGGTGTTGTAGCACGTAGCCCTCTCGATGGCCGCCGTGGGGGTGACCTGGCTTTCTTCCTCCTCCTCCTCCTCCTCCTCTTCCCCTACACAGCGTTTGGAAGAACGTTTACAGTGGGAGACAGGACCTCAGCGCCACGGTAAGAGAACTGTGCTGAGAGCCCCATGCTAGACAACCTACATCAGGGGASGGTTGGGTTGATATTGGCAAAAAATAAATCTACGTGGAAAGGAGGAATAGGGTGCTCAAGGAAGGGTTGGAGTCACCATCCCTAGCAGTGTTCAGGAAATGTGTAGACGAGGCACTTGGGGACACAGTTTAACGGGTATGGTGTCGAAGGACTTAGGGTTGGCCTGGATGAAGGTCCCCTCCAAGCACACTCACCAGCAGACCCTGCCCCGCTGGATTCCTGGTCTCCGCTGACGCCCATCTCCTGGTCTCCGCTGCCTTCCGCGCTGCCGGACTCCGCGTAGGCAGCCGGGGAGGTGGCCGGCACCACCGGCGCCGTCGAGAGGGGCCGCACCGTGCTCTTGTGGCCGCCGCGGGTCACCCACGGGGTGGTGGCCGGCGTGGCGGTCGTCGCTCGCCTCGTCGCGCCGTGACCTCTTGCGGTAGGGCGGGCTTCCGAGAGCGGCGAGCCGGTAGCCCCCTCAGTGGGCTCAGGAGCCTGGGTAGTGAGCCGGAGCAGGGGGGGAAGAATTAATTTGTCCAGGGGAAGTGTGGGCAGGGGTCTGGGCGGTGTGGTGTGGCTTGCATGAGTGATGGTCTCTGAAAGGAGCAGCAAGACAGGGTGGTTAAGGGGGGAAAGGCTGGAAAAAGAATGGTCGCAAAAAAAAAAACCCTCAAGCGCCTGCCCGGGGCAGAGCGCCCGCCGTGCCATGGAGGGACGATGAGGAGCCGCAGAGGGGGGCAGCCCGCGTCGGGGCACACGAGGGGTGGCGCTTTCGCCCGGCGGGGACACTCACCGTGGCACTGGCCCGCGTGCTTCACCGTGATGACCTGTCCCTGGCGGCACGCAATGGTCCTCAGCTGGCACCGGTCCCCGTAGGTGACACCGTCAGAGCCACACACCTGGGAGGGGGGGCAGAGGGACAGGCGTGTGTCACCCCCCTCTCTGCTCTCCTATGAGTTTTGGAGGAAATTTCTCCGTGCTGGGTGAGGCAGAGGGCCCTTCTGCAGCGAGAGCGATGCAGGTGACAACGCGGGTTCTGCAGGGCAGCTCGGAGGCACGGAGGGAGCCCCATCCACGRCCCCCGCGTCTTGCAGGAGCGTCGCCGCCCCCCGCCGCCTGCACCAGCCCCACGCGCCCCGAGCCCCCCCGGCAGCCCCCTCGCCAACCTTGGTCATGTTGGCCTCGGAGCAGAGCGGCGAGGGGCACTCGCAGTGGGCGAAGCCGTTGACTTCCACGCACGAGGCCCCGAACTCGCAGCTCATTTCCTCGCAGGACCTGGGGGCGGACGGGTCTGGCRGAAGGACAGAAGGTGACAAAGCGGATACCAGTGGCAAGAAAACCCACCCTACGTCCTCTGTGCAGGGGTTCAGCTTCCCTAGGGACCCCACAGAGCAGCTCGGACTGGGGACAATGCCAGAGTGTCCCCGCACAGAGGAGCGGCCCCTTCTTCCCCCAAAGCACAAGCAGGAGGGATGAAGGATGCTCTTCTCTGATGCTGTCCCGGGTACTCGTGTCCCACCCCGTCCTGCTGCCACGGGGGGTCCCCTCACCTTCCTCGCAGCCCGCCGTGCCCAGCTTGCTGCCGTTGGGGCACTGGTTGCATTTCATGCCGGTGATGCCGGTCTTGCAAGAGCACAGCCCCGTCATCTGCTCGCAGTCATCGCGCACCGAGCCCACCGGGTCGCAGCTGCACGCTGCCCACGAGGAGGAAGAGGAGAGCATTTAGCCACCGGTGGCTTTGTCTGCAGGCAACAACAGACCCCCCCCACAGGTCCCCAGCGAGTCCCAAGGACAGGCAGCTGTCTTAATTTGGGTGAAAAAYGCGCAGAATTGCACCCTGTTGATTGCAGCCCCATCCCAATAACGCAGCTTTCTCCTGGCCTTTCTTATTTAGCACTTATTGATTTTCTCAGGTGTGCAGCGGAGCTTGAAATGAGCTGGGCTTCTCCCCTGCCCCACTTGCCTGTTTGCACATGTTTGCTCCCAATGAGATCAGCATCAAGAGGCAAAAGGCTGCC
>PTEX01000336.1:57626-91210 GCA_003342815.1 Eudromia elegans | reverse complement strand
CTCCACGCGGCACGCGCGGCCCGGCTCCGGCGGCACGGCCTCGCACGGGTCTGCGGGCGACGGGGCTCAGCGCGGCTCCCGCACCCAAGGGCACCGAGCCCAACCGCCACCTCCCCGAGAGCCGCCCTGCCCAATCCCATGGGCCTCGGCTGGCCTCAAGGAAGCGAGGCTGAGGGGGGACCTCACCAGCGTCCACAGGGACCCCAAGGAGGGGAATTGTTGGTTGGRTGCTGCCGTCCCCTCCCCACAACAAGGCAGCGCTCGAAGGAGCAGGGATGCTCCAGGCCGCCTCTCCACCCCGGCCTTCCTCCCTGCCCATCGCCCTCCTCCAGCGTGAGCACCCAAAGCAGCAGCTCTCGCAGGTCTGCAGCGCCCCAGCACGCTCCCATGCGCTCCCTCCTCGGGGACGAGCCTGCCACGCGTGCCGGCTGATCTAATGGGCTTTCTAACGAACAGAGGCGCTTTTAATTATGCGGATCCCCTCGCTTCCAATTACGAGGATCCGCCACCGTCAACCAGGCAAAGCGCACACCGTGCTTGCAGTGGCAGCACCGCGCCTGCCCTCCCGGCCCCTGCACCCATGGAGCTCCTCTAACGAGAGGAAGCTGCTTGCAAGACACGGGGGGCGCGTTTGGGTGCCCGTTCCGCTCCCCGCAGCTCCCGCCGTTCCCAGCTCGCCCCGTTTCCCRCGATGGGAAGCACCGTAGAGCCCCGTCCCCGACTCACCGCAGGCGCCGTCGAACTTCTTGAAGACGTTCTCCTGCTTGTCGCAGGCGTGCTTGTTGAGGTGGCACTCGCTGCGGTAGTCGCGCCCGTCGCTGCCGCACACGGTGCTCTCGGCGCCGCCGCCGCCGCACGACGACGGGCACACGCACTTGGCCGACTGCCCGTCCGCGCCGCGCACGCACGTGCTGCCGAAGCCGCACGTCACCTCCGCGCACGGGTCCTTGGAGCCTGCGGGCACACGGCGGGCGTCGCTGCCCGGCTCCTCACGTTCCCCCCCCTTTCCCAACCGCTCCGTCTCCGCCAGCGCCTCCCCTCGCGCGGGCTCTTGGAGAGCCTCTCGCTGCGGCGAACGAGCGGCTCGAGGGTCCTTAAGACGCCTCCTGCGAGACGTAATTAGAGGAAGAGCTCAAGGAGCGATTTCCTCGCTGACAGGGAAGGGCCAACGCTTATTTGCCAGCTTCTCTGGGTCCCTTTGTGGTTGTTATTTGCAATAAACCAATATTACTTGCAGCAGGAGCGCGGCGCGCGGGTTTCGCGGGAGCCAGAGCGCGGCAGGAGGGAAAGGTCACGTTCATTTACACGGAKATGGGGGCCCCGAGGCCTCGTTTACAGAGCTCCCTGCTCGCAGCCAGCAAAYGCCAGCGCGGGGAGCCGCTTCCACCCATCCTCGTGCAGCAGGAGACGCTCCCCTCCTGCACGGGGTCCCGCGCGCAGGGGCAGCCCCCTCGGGACTCACCGCAGGGCCCCTTGCTGACGACTTTGATCCTCCTCTGCTGGTTGCACTGGGCTCTCTCCAGCTCGCACTCGTTGCTGTAGGTGGAGTAGTCGGAGCCGCAGACGGGCGCCACGACGGCGGGGCAGGCCGTCTTCTTGCAGACGCAGGCGGCGCGGGCGGGCTCGCCGGCGCTGCGCTCGCACACGGCGCCGAAGCCGCACAGCATCCCGCGGCACGCTGCCGGCACGGAGACACGGCTCAGCCCGCGGCGCGCCCCGCGCTCCCCAGCGCCCAAAGGGAGGGGAAATCCGCGGGGCGCGTGGGGTCGGTGCTTGAAACCCAACCAGCTGCGGGGGTAACAGAGGAGGCAACGGCCAGAGCTTGCTGCAAGCAAGGCTCTTTTGGCACCTATTGCACCAGCCGGCCAGAGCTTTCTGCATGCAAGGCTCTTTTGGCACCTATTGCACCAACCGACCAGAGCTTGCTGCATGCAAGGCTCTTTTGGCACCTATTGCACCAACCGACCAGAGCTTGCTGCATGCAAGGCTCTTTTGGCACCTATTGCACCCACCAGTCAGAGCTTGCTGCATGCAAGGCTCTTTTTGCACCTATTGCACCAACCGGCCAGAGCTTGCTGCATGCAAGGCTCTTTTTGCACCTATTGCACCAACCGGCCAGAGCTTGCTGCAAGCAAGGCTCTTTTTGCACCTATTGCACCAGCTGGCCAGAGCTTGCTGCATGCAAGGCTCTTTTGGCACCTATTGCACCAGCCGTGCGCAGACCCCACGGCTGCAGGGCAGGGCTGTGCACAGAGAAACAGATCGAGCCACTCAAGGATAGGGAGAGAAAGCAGAGAAGGCAAARCCGAGTGCTCGGTGATGGCTCATTTGCACTTCAATTCCCAGGCACTCGCCTTTGCTCGAGATCTCGAGCTAGTGCGTGCAGCAACAATGCGCTGCTAAGAGACTAATATCAAATGGAAAGGAAGAAAAAAAAAGAACTCGCTTTCTCTCCTGCTCAATATCTAAAAGCAAATTATCATCTTTATGAAGTGCTCTGGATCATCTCTCCCACTCTTTCTGCTGCTTCTCTTTCCCTCTCGCTTTTCTTTAGTGCAGATGAGCCTGTTGAGCGCCGAGATTAGGAGGTGCAGGGGCCAACAGCAAGGGAATTAATGTGACATGCAGAAGAGGGGACCCGGCCACTGCCAGCACAGCTGCCCCTTCCCAGGGCCACCGGCGTCCCCACCAAGGAAACCCATGGGGGAGCCCACGGGGGACCCCAGCCCTTGAGCCCAGGCTCGCACCGCTCCAAAGGGATGGAGCAAAGCRCCAAAACGCAGCCGGGAAGAGCGGCGCGAGGACGAGGAGAGGGCTCCGTCCCCGCCCGAAGGACGGACGCRCTCTTCGCCCAGCCCCGGCACACAAAACGCATCTTCTCGAGGAAGGGCTCCCCGCGTGAAGCGCCGAGCCCGTTTGCTCGCGCCGAAATCAAGGGCGTTTTTCACAGAGCCCGGCTCGAGGCAGCACCGAGCGCATCAGAGGCCCCATCCGCTGCACCCGCTGCTATTTTAGGGCCCGCTTCCTTTTGGCTCTGCTCATGCATCACTGTCATCCTGCCTTCGCTCCCTGCTGTCTCTGCTTCTCTTTCCAGACCCAGAGCTGGCTACGCAGCCAGGGAACAGCTCTACGCGTTGGACCCGACTCGAGGAGCAAAAGCACCGATGATTTTGATTCCGCTTGAAGAAACCTGAAGAATTATTTACTGCAAAGACTCCAAACAATCCAGRATCCCAGCGGGCAAGAGAGCGGCGGCTCTCCTGCAAGGCAGGGCCATTGCTTACCCCGACCAGCCCTATCAAATAAACTATAGAAGTGACCACAGAAACGCACTCGTGTCCTACCCATGGTGCCCAACTCACCAGCCAGGTCCCTGCCTCGGCCTTCCCTATTTACAAAAACCAACCAAACAAAAAAAAAGAGCTAATAATAATAATAATAATCAACAGCCCCCTGATACCAGTAGGTAAATAGCTGGATACGAGTAATAGGGAATTAATGATAAGCTGGTGTTGTCAAGTGCTTGCAGATCTGGAGGTGAAGAGCTCTAACAAGCCCCAAGCACTCACACTCCATTTACGATTATCGCTATCAAAGTGGAGAAACACGTTAGGACTTTAATAGCAAAATTGCCCTTTTCCAGCACACGGAAAGCTCTGGAGCAGCTTGCACACATTGGGACACCCCGGCCCTCGCCTTGGCCCTGCCTAGACAGCCCCAGAGCAGGGGGAGAGGCCGGAAAACCCATGGAATATTCCCAGCCCCTCATCCCGTTCCCAACCAGGCGTCTCTCCTGAAGGCAAAGTGCATTCCCAGCCCGGCCTGGTTCCGGATCCCAGCGGAGGCGGCACCTGCTCCGCATAGACCGAGAAAACAATCAGAAAAGCCCARCGGGAGACTCGATTAAAGCGCACGGGAGGGACACGGGCTTCACCTCCTCGCATGGYTTAAAGCATCTCTGAATGACGGGAAAGCTGCAGCAGGGAGGAAAGACTAACTGTGCCCAACGTAGATGTAGCCAAGAATTCCTGCAGCGAGGAATGCGGGCGGGGAGAAGGGCAGGAAAGGGGGACTTCCCCAGCAGGGCGCACGGGCAGGTTAGGGCAGGTTGCACGTCCCAGAACTGCTGGTAAAGGAACCCAAACCATCAACAGCATCGTGTGCTCCCAAAGTTCCCTTCTGACGGGGTACGGGGAAGCGGGAAAGGCTCCGGATTCCTGGTGCAGAGCCAGGACATCCTCCTTCTCCATGGTCCCACCAACCAAGGGACCCTCCTCCAGCTCAAGGGACGGCTCTGCCCCCAGGAACAGCCCGGGCAAGGGCAATGTCACCTCTGCTACAGGCAAGGACATTCGAGGACAAAACGAGTCCAAAGAGGTGGCCGAGCCCGTGGTATCCSCACCGAGCAGAAATTAGGGGTTAATTCTTCATCCTCGTGAACAGCAAGAAGCTGACGTTAAAGGATGAGGGTGTCCAGGCCAGATGTGCGGCAGCGCAGCTTTTAACCCCATTGCTCATGGATTAAACCCTCCTCGTCCTCAGCCCTTTAAAAGCAGATAAAGCACCGGGGGCAGCACAGGGCAAAAGCTGCCGCCACCTAATACCTATTTCACCTCCCCAGCGCACCCGGCTGAGACGTGGCCCTGGCTCGGTCCCTACGGAGCAGCGGGCCACGACGGTGACACGTCCTGCCCCAAACCCTGCCYCAAAGCAGGAGCCCGGCCGGATTCTGGGAGCGGGGACAACACCCGCTCTGCCGCCCCCCGACGCGGAGGGAACCTTTTGGGGTGAAAGCCGGGGAAAAGGGGCAAAGCGGAGCCCGGAGCGGCTCTGGAGGGCGGGATGCAGCAAAGGGCACCATTAATTCTGCATGAGCGCGAGGCGCCCGTTGCCAGGGCGACGAGGCCACCGTGCAGGCGGGCTCCGCTTTGCAGACCCCCCCCTCGCCATCAATATTAATTAATCCCCGCTCCGAGGCGGGGGGAGCCGTGCTGCCCCTTGGCCCACGGGAACAGCGCCCACCTTCCAGCTCCCGGGCCACAGACTCGCTCTGGAACACAGGGATGCAGAACCGGAGGCCGGCGAGGACTTAGCTCCCCAGCCCACGTACTGCTCCCCGACTGGCATCTCCCGGGGACGGGAGACAACAGGGAGAACAATAGGATCAACCGCCCGGCTGGGAACCTCTGCGCTGCTCCCAGTATTGTGAGCATCTCTTATGGAAGCACCTTGCAAGCACCTCATGTCACCACCTTGCAAGCATCTCACGCCAGCAGCTTGCAAGGATCCTGCATGCACCTTGCAAGCACCTCGCAACCATCTCAGCACGCCACGGGGCAGCAGATATCCCCTCCCAGAGCGGCCCAGCACCCCCGAGCCCTGCAAGCAGCAGGGCAGACCACGGCAGGAGTGGGAAGAGCTGATCTCATGTTTCCATAATTAAATGAGGGTGGGGGGGGAAGCAGCAGTTGGAAGATCTAAAAGCAAACGCGTGTGCGGGCGGCGAGCAAGGTGAGGGCAGAGCGGGGAGGAGTTTAAGGCGTCTTGTTCTCTGGGTAGGAGACACAAAGTCACTCTTGCAAACGATGCATCTGAGGAGATGGGTGGGAGGATGCAGACACGGGAGAGGGCTGGAAAGGGGCCCTGCGTCGGGATGGACGAGAGGAGCCACGCAGCAGCCCGGAGCCTCCCCRGTGCCCCCCTAACTAGTGCTCAGCTCCTGCAGAGCTCCTCGTGCAAATAAAGGGGGCAGCTGGGCAAGGAGAGGACGAGGCTGCCCGGAGGTCTGCAGGAAAACGCAGCCCTGCCCACGCAGTGGTTTTCTGGTTGCAGGACGGGGGAGAGCATTGCCGCCGTGCCCYGACACCCTGAGGTCTGCACAGCAAAGCCCAGCTCTTCGCAGTGGGGGAAACGGGGAAAACTCCGTTCCAGGCTAACTGCAGGCRGCAACTGCGGAACGGGAACAGATTTGGAGAACTTGGGCTTTATTCTCAGCTCTGTTTTCAGGGCTTCCTTCCTAGCGCAGCTGAGCCCTTCCTCCCTGCCAGGGCTGGTCCTTCCCCGGCATCATCCGTGTCCTCGGCTTTCCTGCCAGACGGACCCGCTCATCCCTATGGACCCAGGTGCTCCGTGGGYGCACGCAGCTGCCCTGCACGGTTAAGCATCTTAGGCGACTCCTAAGCCCCAGGGCAACTTATTTCCTCCCCTTTCACCCCCGTGCCCCGTGCGCTACGGCCAGGGGAAGCTGCTCATTAGACTTAGGGGATTTTAACGAAACGAGAAGCGAGACCAAGACCGCCGAGCTGTCCCGACGGGTGGCCCGGGCTCAGCCGATGCCCAGGACGATGGGAGGCACCTCCCTGCGCTGCCAGACGAGGCTGCTGCCACCCCCGCTGTCCCCAGGGCCCCTCCGTGCCCGGCTTCACCCCTGCAGCAGCCCAGGCTCCGGGGAGAGGGCGGCAGCCGGGGCATGAAGCCCGTGAATCCCGTGAAGCTCCCGAGCGGCCGCCAYGGCTCAGACCCGGAGAGGTCGAGGTCTCCGTGAGCTCGTCTCCCCCAGCCGACCCCAAYGGGAGACGCTGCAACCAAATCCGGCCTCATGGACTCAGCGAAGGGGAAGAGGGAGCCTCCAAACCCTCCTCCCATCCCTCTTTCCCTGCAAGGAAGCGAGGGCGGAATCCCGCTCTGCCTGTCCCAGATCTGGGATGCTCCTGTTCTGGAGCTCCTGCTCCCAACTTCCTTGCAGACACTCCAAAACTTATCCAGAACGCTGCAGGAGAAGGGCAACTGACCAGCCAAGACGCTAGGACCATGTCCTCAACTAGGAAGATGAAGGAGCCTTGAAGAGAGCAGAGCCGAGCCTTAAGATGCTCAACAGAGCTTGGCAAAGCCTGTCCCAGCTGCAGGAACGCCAGTGGCAGGGGAAATTTGGGAGCAAAGAGCRAGTTTACAGCATTAAATGGCCCTGTTTTGAAGGGAAGCAGAGACCGCTCCATAAATCCGTACTGGAAGAGTTTGCTAGGCTAAAAAGGGGCGTCTGTCAAAAAGGAAGACGAAAACAGCACGCGAGTACCAGCGAGGGACCCGCGCGAGTACCAAGGAGGGACCCACGCGAGTACCAAGGAGGGACCCGTCCCCATCACTCCGGCAAGTTCCTCTGCTCCGGCATCACCCAAGCGCCTCCACGCGCGGGACGGGGTCTGGGCAGAGGAGGTGCCAAGACGCTCGTCTGGAGAGCCCCAAGGGCGCCGCTTTTCCAGCCGCTCTCTGTGGGGCCCAGACTCATTCCGGGATACTGGGCCGCTAACGTTTTGGAGCCCTAGGCTAGAAGTTACACCTCCATTTGCTTTTATTTTTGCGTTAGCTGCCTTTTCTCTGGTCCAATTTTAATCACATTTTATCTCAATCCCTTTCTCCGCCGCCTCCCTATCCATCCCCATTAGAGAACAACAGGGTGAGAACCGTGTTATTAACTGGCTGCAGTTCTCTCCTAGGCTCCTATCCGAGCACACGGAGGCAGGGAGGCCCCGAAGGYGACTGAACCACCTGCTAGTGGAGGAAGGAGGGTTTCAGTCCAACTTGCAGAGGAACCAGAGCTCCCAGGATGACGTTATTGGTGCAAGCGGCGCGTGCAACRGCTTGTACGGCTGCTGGTAACGCCCAGAGCACCGCGGCCTCCAAAAGAGAGTTACCACAAGCCTACGAAACCCAAAGACCTTCATGAAGCCCTTGGTTTGGAGAAAAGGCGCATTGGAATTGCACTCCAGGGAATCCAACGCTGGCAGAGACCCTGGCAATGCCCTAAGCCCAGGGAAAGGTACAAATCCATGGGAAGCACCACACTGCTGTGGACTATGGAGTAAGAACTGGAACGAGAGCTGCAAGTCCGTCTGCTGGGGGTAGAGCCTCTAGGTGCAAACGCACCTGTCCGTGCGCTGCTCGGCCCATGYCCAACGCCTGGGCATCACTCAGCACCAACCAGGGGCTCCTCCCGGTGCCACCCACCGCGTGCCACCCTCCGGCGCCTGGGGAGCTCCCGGGGGCAGCGATTTGGGTACTCACCATCTCGCGGCGTCGGCGGCGTCTGCGTGAAGTAGCTGTTGGGCTTGTCTGCAAAGAAACAAGGGAGGACACGGGGCTGGGGGCGCCTTTCTTGCGCCTCCTCCCCGACACCCTCTGCCCACCCCTCCCTAGTGGCTTTGGGGACATCAGCCCAGCGTGTCCCACGTCCTTGCAGGAACATCCTGACTTTGCCCTCGCTGTTCCCCACCATCTACTGAGTGAAGTTAAGCTGCCGTAGGCGACAAACCCTCTCCTTACCGGCCAGTCCCTCCCTCCCATGGCGGTGCCCTRCTCTGGCAGTGCTTTTTAAACGCATTCCTTTGGGTTTTACCAATTTCACAGAGTTTTTGGCAGCRCGCAGCCCCTCTGCGCCTCCCAAACGCTTTTCTCACTGCAGGCACCTGGTACATCCTGCCCTGGGAGCCYGGGATAGCACCGCGCCAAGGAGCCCTGCTGCCCACAAGACGCTCCGTGGGCGCACGACCACCCGAGCAAGCGGCGGCAGCACGCGGATGCACCCGCTCCCATTGCTGCCATCCGCTCGGGCGCTGGAAACCTCGGAGAGACTGGAGCTCCCGGTGGAGCCGGTGTCCCCCCCTGCACCTCCTGGTCCCACCAGGAGCACGGCGCGCGCTCCGAGCCCRACATCCGCAGGGATGCCCGGCTCCGTCCCCGCGCTCTCCCTGCGTGCGCCCGGGGCCAACCTACAGTTATTGAGGAAGAGCAGCACGGCGAATCCCAGCGTGGAGGTGGCCAGCAGGATGAGGCAGATGTTGCAAGGGATCATGAAATAACGCACCACGAGGGACACCTTGTGCTGGTAGAGCCGGTCCCGCTCCAGCGCGCCCGGTGCCATGGGGTACTGGCACGCGGTCATGCTGGGCCGGCCCGCGCCCACGCGCCGCTCCCGGCTCTCCCGCGCGGCCGCCCGAGCTACGTTTCGGCAGAGGGGCCCATGCTCCGCTAGCAGGGCCGGCCGCGGGGGCTTCTCAGAGGGGCTCGTGGCCGCATGTGCCACCGTGGAGCCCCAGCCGGGCGGCTCCGGAGAGGCAGCGCCGGGTCCTGGCGCAGCCGGGGGCGCGCGGAGCCACAGCTCCCGACAGGAGAAACGATTCCAGGGAAAAGCGCAGGGGGCTCGAGCGTAGCCCGGCTGCCAGGCCGAGTCCCTGCAGGGTCGGATGCTCCGGGAACTATCCAGGTGCAGCAGGCTCCGGATGGCCGCTCCCTCTCAGCGAGCGGGGCACCGCTCCCACTCCGGGCCTGCCTCCTCCTCCTCCTCGAGCTGTGCCGGTGGGGAGGCTCCAGGCCACCCTCGTCAGGGCGCTCGGACATGCCCGCCGTGCCGGGGCGGATCCCGGCGCCGCGCCGCGGCCCGCATGGAGCTCCCACGCCGGGGCCGCCCCGCCGGAGGATGCGCCGCTCCCAACAACGAGGCGATGAGGAGCAGTAACACCCGGAGCAGCCCTGTCACCTGGTGCCACCGCGATGCTCCGYGCTCGCCATGGRGCCCCCGGCAGCCCCCGTCACTCCAAAGGCAGCGGTGGCCTCAGCGCACAGTCCTCGCGTCCCCAACGTGTCCCGGGCAGCAGGTCGTCCCCGGGGTGCCCACGGAGCAGGGACGATCCCTCGTGCACGGACCCAGCGCCAACAAAGGAGGCGAGACGGGAAGGAGGCGGCAGCAGCGGAGGAGGGACCTGCAGCCGCGGTGATCGGGATGCGGTGCCGGGATGCGGTGCCGGCCGGGATGCAGCACCGGGATGCGGTGCCGGCCGGGATGCAGCACGGTCCGGCTCGCCGTTCCCGTCCCCGGCTCAGACAAAGGGGCTCCGCGTCCTGCTCAGCTCCTCCGGGGACCCCCCGCGGGCACGAGCGCAAAGGACAAGGGGGGCCCGGCCGGTCCCCGTGCGCGGTTCCCGTCCTCCCGCGGCCGCTCCGGAGCYGCGGACACCTGTGCGCATCCTGCTCGGCCGGAGCCGGGGCGGGGGCTGCCGGGATGATCCGCTCGCCTCCTCCCTCGCTCTCCCAGGGAAAGCGCAGAGAAGGAGGGAGGGAAAAAAACCCCCCTCCCCTCCTCCTCCTCCTCTTCGCCTTTTCATTCGCGAGCCCAAGATATCGAGAGAGGCGGGGACTGCGCTGTCAAAACTCGTTACGCCTCCCGCTAAGCATCTCGGCGAGGCATCCAWGCGGCCGTCCCTGCCCTGCATCCCTGCCCTGCATCCCCTGCAAGGGCTCCCGGGTGGACGAGAGCTCCCGGGGAGCTTCTGCTCCCTTCCTCCTGGAATGCTGTCCTGGGAACAGCCGGAGAGGGCTGAGAGCAGCAGGAGCACACAGCTCCCGCGCCTGCTTTTACCCTAAGGAGCTACGGACCACATCACAGCCCAGCTGGAAAAACAGCACCCAAAATGGGCCTGGATCATGGGAGATCGGAACCCCCCGCGGCACCGCTCCATCCCAAGGGACCAGAGGCGGCTCTTGGGGACGGGAGCAGCAAGGGACCACGTCCGACACGGGAGGGAGGAAGGGCTGGGGGCAACAGATCCCGTATGACCCCCTTGCACCCGGCTGCTCTCCTGCTATGGGGAAGAAAAGAGCATTTTCTTATCCCACCAAACCCGTTTTTCTACACGAGCATTTAATGCACCGGGGGGGGCCTCCAAGTGGTCAAGGAGCCCTTCAGCCGGRCGCTGCCGAGGGGCTTGGTCCTCGTCTGCCAAAATCCCACCTGAACGGTTGGGGTTGGACTGGAAAAACACCCCGGGAGGTGCCCGGCAGCACCGACGTCCCCTCCCTGCAGAGCCCCTGCCCCGGTCCGGCCGCCTCCCACCTGCCTCCCGGCCCTAATCCCATTAGCGAGGAGCTAATTGGGRTTTATCTGACAGCACCGGGCGCCTGCAGAGCCATCTCGCAGCTTCCTCCCGGGGGGCAGGAGGAGGAGGAGGCAGCAGCGAAGGCTCTAACAGGCAATTCCCCATCCCCTCCCGCAGTTTCGCAGGCTAATTACCAGCCCTAGCGAAGGCAGAGGGAGAAAGCCAGGGAGGTTAATTATCCCGTTTACCAGCAGGCAGCACCCAGCTCGGCTCCTGCCGGGAAGTGCTTGGAAATAAGGAGATTTCCCCCCGGGGAGAGGCAGGGAAGGGCGGGCAGGACAGGGAGGGCAGCGCGCTGCTAATTCCCATCGAGGACCCGYGGATGAGGATGCGGCCGGGTCCGCGTCCCGCACGGTCCTGCACTGCCACCTGCCGCCACACCGCGAGTGCCACTCGTGTCACCAAAGCCGAGAGCAGCGCGCGGGACCGACCCCGAGCGCAGCGCGACGGGAGGGCGCTGGGAGGAGAAACCTCYGCCCGTGCCGGAGAACAAGGAAACCTCCCAAAAACCAACCGTGCAAGAGCCCAAGGGCTGCCCCGGCTCCCGCTTGGCCTCCTCRAAGCCGCCGGGAGCGCCGGCCGGCAGGGGATGCTCTCGGCTCGGGATTCAATGGGATTCAAGGGCGGGATTCAATTCAATGCAACCTCTATTCCCCTCCGGAGCTTCCCGTGGCAAAGACACTTCCAAGCAAGCCCTCAGTGTCCCCCCTCTGCACAAAAGGGGCTGTATGATATCCGTAATGTATGTCACGTATAGGGTGCAGGCACCGGGCAGAGCGCATGCCCTCCCGGCACCGCTCTCCCAAGCCAGGGCACTCGCAGGGCTCCTCCGAACGACCAGGACACACCAAGAGGTGACGTTGCCTCCACCCTTTGCAATGATTCACCTCAACCCGCRGAGATTCCAGAGCCTGGGAGGCGGTTTTACCCCCGCTAGGATTCAACATTCCCCCCCACCGCAACCTCCTGAGGATGAGGATGGCGTCGGGGGATGAGAGGAGCGCTAGCGAAGGATGTCCTTAGATCACAGCTTCGCAGCGGCCGCCCCTTGGTGTCTGGGCAGCATCGATCCAATTCCTGCAGGAATCGGAGCGGGCTGGGGAGAGGGGGGGTCCCCAAGCTGTGATCTAAGAGCAGTAGCCCCACGGAGGGGCGCGCGGCTCCGCAGCTCGGCCGAGCCCGCAGCCGCCTCCGCGCGGGGTCTACTGCTCCCGCATGTCCTACGGGGATGGGGGATGACCGAGCAGCGAGCCGGATGGTGGGATGGAGAGAGGAGAGGAGAAATGATCGTTTTCGCATGAGGCGCCGCCACTTACCAGCGAGGAGCTTCCTACGTTCTTTAGAAAGCAAAGGGGAAGGGGAGGAGAGAAAGCAAAAGAACACAACGGTTAGCAGAGCAAAAGCACAGCCCGCTCCAGCCTTCCTCGCCACCCCCAGGCTCCCTCCGCTCCAGTGTCACCTCCCGAGGCGGCTCCCGCRTGCCGGCCCCGCTGCGGGATGCGCCGGGAAGCGGCACGGATGTCCCCAGGGCACGGATGTCCCCGGGGCACGGATGCTTTTCCCTGCCCCGCGACCTCACGGACTAACACCCGAGTGGCTTGCAGGGCTGCACGACAGGCACGGCCACCTCGGCCCAGGCAGCGGGTCCCCCACGGGGTGACACGAGCCAGGGACCGAGGCGGGATGGAGCATCCCAGGCAGACACCGCGGGGGGGCCCTACAGGGAGCCCGGGCGCTCACGCGGGGCCGACACAAAGCGAGCGTTGAGGCCGTGCCAAGGAGCGGCGCGCCGGATCCTCGCAGCCGCTGGGGATGCGGGGGGAAAGGGAGGGCTTAACAACATCCCAGGGCTGCGCGGTTATTTCGGGATTAGAATTTGCAGAAAGAGGAAGAAAACAGAAGCGAAAGCCAGGCTCCCGCGGCCAGCTCGGGTGCTGATGACGCTCTAGGGTCCAGCGGCAGCGCTGCCTCCCTCCACCCGGGTGCCTGCAAATCAGGGCAACGGGGCTCGTGCCGCCTCCATCCTGCTGCTCGGGCACCTCTGCAGCCCAGAAGGGCCTGGCAGGGATGGAGAGGAGGGAAACCCGCACCCGAGGCGTCCCCGAAGGGCCCCTTTGCCGCGATGGGGGAGCCTTGCAGCGGCGCGTAATCAATAATAATAAGGTGACGGGAGAATGGGAGGCTCTGCCCCAAGGCCACTCGGCTGGGGAAGGGCTTCCTGAGCAGGAAGGCGTTCCCGCAGGAGAACGCACCGGTATTGGGTGGGAGGAGAAGGGAAAGCTCCCGTGTCTGCAATCCCTGCTCCAGCGCTCCCGGGAAACCTCCCCTTCACCTGCACCCCCCTTGGCCCCCAGCGCCTCTCCCGCTCCATTTGCGATGGGCTGCAAGGATCCCATCGAGCTCCACCCCACGGCCGGGCGCCCAAGGGGAGAAACCGCCCTCCCTGCAGGAAGCGGGAASCAGGTTCCCGACAGGAAGGGTCCCAGGAAAGCCCCTGGCTGCGCTCGCCAACGCCATCCGAGCGGCACCGTCCCATTCCCAAGGAAAGGGGCCGTGGCTTCCCACGCCACCGTCCCGCTGCTCGGGGCACAAGAGCAGCAGCGACTTCCTGAAATCCCTCTCTCCCTCCCTGCCTCTCCGCGTCCTCCCTCCGCACAGAGATAACAGGGTCAACTCGCTGCCAAAAACAGCACTCGGAGGGGCCCGGAGACACCGCTCGGATGGCCAGCGGCAGATCCAGGCCTTTTTCCTTGGTTTTCCCCATGTAAAGCCAAGGACTGAAGCTCCAGGATTAGTTGTCACRGTCCCACTGGAAGCCGGGGGCCCTCGAGCATCTGCCCCTTGGCCAGGATGGGATGGAGCCCATCCCAGGAACAGGCAGCCCAGGGGCATCCTCAAAGCCCAAGGAGCCCTGGGACACTTTTGGTCACTTTAGCATTAAATCCATCCACACAAAAAAAGCAAAACTCAAGCAATCTCATATATTAAAAAAAGAGAAAAACCTCAATTTTCCTCACAACTGGCACTCCACGARGAAATTTTCTCAAGTCTTGAGCATTCGGCCGCCCTTGCTCTTATAAATTTACACACTAATTAAACACATCACGTACGCCCAAAGAAACATATCAACCGGCACACCATCCGCATCCAACAACTGCAGCTGCCGCAACGCGGCCTCCCTGGAAAAGCGCAATTTGGCGCGTTAAGTGTTTGGGTTTAGCCCGTGAAATGGGAACAAAGGAGGGGGTCCAAGGGCCACCTCGGGAAGCGGGAACTGCTGGAAGCGGCCGGGAAGTCTCCCCCTTCGCCAGCTCCGCAGAGCAGCCCCCAAACCGCAGCCAGAACTGGGACCCGCTGCGTAGGAAGCGTCCCAATGCTGGGAATTGCCCCGATGAGCTCCGGATTAGCTTCCAGCCTCCCTCCTTCCCTAGGAACAGGCAGGCTCCAGGGACGAGCCTCCCTCCCCAACAACCTAGCACCGATTAGCGGCTCTGGGGGAGGCTTCTCCTCTCCCCAACCCTCCCCAATGACTCTTTAACCCGTGGACGGACTCTCCGTGGATCTGCTTTATGATCCGGGGAAACAAGCCCTTGGGCAGCTGCAGCCCCGGGCTCTGACCCCGCAACAGAATCGCACCCTGCGACCAGAGGAACAAACAGCCCGAAGGGCCAGCGCAGCCCCACGCGTTCCTTAGGGCTGGAGGGACGTAGCCGAGACCCTGCAGGGCTCCCTTCTTCCTCGGGCTCCTTTCCCAAGCGCCTTCTCCCGCTGCCCCCCGTCTCGCCCCCCAGCTCCGGCCGGGCTCGCCTTGCAGCTAAGACAATAGCTGCTTATGTTCAAACCCAGCCTCGCTTTCCGGGAAGGGAGCCAGGCCTGGCAGCTCTCGGCAGCGGGGAATAAAAGATGTTTTCAAGGCTGCAGAGCCCTCCCCTTGCACCGGCGGGGCTCCCGCAAAAGGGAGGCCGGGCAGCGGCGTGCCGGGGCGCCCCGGCGGATMCGCGCACAGATGCTCCGGCCTTAAGAGGCACAAGATGCTGCGGAAGAGCCCGGCAAGGAGCAGGGAAAGAGCTTCTTGTTCGGGGGAGCAGCAAGCTTGGAGCCAGCGGAGGCACCGGAGCCAAAAGGCAGGAGCTCGCCGAGGAGCCCGAGCACGTCGCGCCAGGAACACGTCGGGATCAGGGGAACGCAGGATGCTCTGGGGAAGTGAGGATGCTCCGGGCATCAGGGCCAGCTACCTGTGAAGGAAAGGGTCTCTGGGGCAGCGGGACGGCCTCCAACATCCGGAGGGATGAGAGGGAGGCGGCCCCGCGCCTCCCCAGGGCTCTCCTTGTGCCTGTCGCTGCTCAGCCAGAGAACACGATCCAAAGGGAATTCCTCCTCCGGAGCGCGGCCCTGCAGATGCCTACGCTGGGTGGTGGATGCCAAGAGCTCCCTCCGGGATAGAGCTGGAGAGTCCCAGCACCCCCGGCCTCCGGGAGGCCTYGGTGGTACCCAAGGCGGGCAGCGCATCAGACCACCTTGGGAAGCCCCAGCCGGCAGCATGAGGATGATTCCAACGTTCCAACAGCTCCAACAGCTCCTCACCTTGCACGTACYCACCCTGCTTCCTCACCTGGCCAAYGGCGTCTGMCCCATCCCTCTCCCACCCCCACGTCCTTGGCAAGGCACCCGTTGCACCCCCAGGGGCTATTTTTGCACCTCTGCTGCGCCCCGGGCAGTAGATAATTCACCGCCCCATATCCTCCCCTCCTCACATGCAGCAACAAACTGCGTCTTCAAAAACATCCGCCTTTCACCTCGATAGAACCAAACGCAAATCAATAAATCTTAAAAACAGAACGGAAAACACACACACGCGCGCCGGCCTCTTATTTTCCTCTCTCTTCACGAAGCTTTAAAGTCGCCTTTCCCGTGTCCTGAATAATTGAAGTCAACATGAAAATTTCAAGTCTTTCAAGATGTCATTAAAATGCACGTCTCCTCCCGGTGGAGGATTGCCACTGCCRGAGCCCCACGTGGAGCAGCCGGCACAAGCAGCTGCCTCCGCTCACGGCACCGAACTCCGTTCTCTTTGGCTAAAGAAAACTCCCTTCTCGCCGTTTAGGACGGACCCTAAAATAACATCCTGCGCCGCTCCCTGTCCTCACCCAATTCCGGCACAAATCCTGCATTAACCCTCTCTCCTCGGGCTCCTTCGAGCTCGAGGATTTTCCCAATCCCAGCGAGAGGACTGATGCCAGCACCGAACCGGTGGCATCTCCTTGGCCTCTTCTTCACACTCGGAAGGTTTAAGGTACCTCCGTTCCCAGCTAATTCTGCATCACGTAGCTCTGCCAGGTGGGCACAGAACTTAATCCATGGATGAGGTTTTGTGCCCCGACCTCCAGCGTGAGCCAYGGAGGTGGGTAGACCTGTTCCCCAAGGAGACTCGACCGCAATGGTCCTTTCCAGGCCCCTTGTGCTGGTACTCACGGTCCTTCTCAAAGCAGGAGGGCAGAGCTGGTGTCCGTGCTCTTATAAAGTCAAGCAGAGGATATTCAAACCTATTTGGGCTTTTCTATGAGAAGAGCTTTAACAACAGGATCGGTAGCTGCCAAAGGCCATTCCCCCACGTTCCTGCTGAAATCCAGGAGCGAGAGCAAGCTCCCAAAGGGATCGGGTTTCCCATTAAATCACAGCTCCAGACTAGGGGCCCTGTTACCAATTAAGTGCTATAACATTTAGCGAAGCTCTCCCAATTTACCCCACTTGACCAACTGACCCTGCAGGCTCTGCACGGGCTCCATAAACCCTATTGGTTTTAACTGAGTGCAAACCCATAGGGGTTTTGCCCCCAGGAGGACACACASGCTCACTATTAACCTCACAAAGCAGATCCAAGGAACAAGCCCCCCATGCACACGCTCCCCATCCCACGGAGCCATCTGCARTCCCACCACCAAGGCATCCTCGTGCATCCCGGCCTCCCCGCTCCGCTYGCGGCCCAGGAAAGGGATAAAGGCGGCTCTTACCTGGTAAGGAGCAATCCGGGACCCGCGGGCAGCAGCAGCACATGCAAGGAAAGAGCAGAAAGAGGCGGTGAGGCCGGAGCGAGCCCTGCCCCGCACGCGGGCCAAGCAGGGCCCTCCCCGGGCTGCAGGGATGCGGCTGTCCCGCGACCGTCCGTCCCCAGTTCCGAGGGAGGGAAAACACGTGGGTSCAGGTCCCTGCCAAGCCTGGCACGGCACACGGAGAACACGAGCCCTGCGGATCCGCAGGGAAGCATTGGCAGCGACCAAGGGCAGAGTGCCCCACGCCCTGCCCCACTGCTGACAAACCAGCTCCCGGTGGGCCCCCAAATCCACCCAAAAGTCAAGGACGGAGCAGCAGAAGAGTTGGGTGYCCTGGACGTTCCCCAGGAAGGGGAGACGCCCGGGACAGAGAAGGGTGGCAGGTCCATTTCCATCCTCCTTGCCCTACGAAACCTCCAGAAACGTCTGCTGCATAAATCACATCAGCCCCTTTTCTCCTCTGATAGACGCCAGCAACTCCCCATGGGGGAAATCACAGTCATCTCAAGCACCTCATTCCGCAGCTCCCTCCGGGATCAGATGGACCCGTCTCAGGAGACCCGAGGGAGCCAACAAACGGCAGCGAGGGGGAAGCCAGAACTGGGGGTTGGCCCAGCCATAGCAGCCCCATTGCCCCAATGGGGAATTTTCACCCCGGGAGGGAGATGCCGCTGAAGTCACCTGGATGGCAAACCGGGCGAGGAGGCGGCGCTGGAGGAGTCCCAGCGCATCCCACGGCGCCCTCGCCGCGCCCGAATCCCGGCGAGGGGCACGCGCAGAGCYGGGGTCTTACCCAGGAGCAACAAGAGCTCCTGACACCCATTCCCACCCCACTGTCCTGCGAGCAGCTCGAGCACGTGCCCTTTGCAGGGACACGGGCGGGCTGGCAGCTCCCTAACGAAGCAGGAAGCGGATGAAGTGCCTTGGGAAGAAGGGCGGGATCCGGGATTTGGAGCAGAGGCTCCCAGCCGGGCCCGGCTGTTTCCCGCTCACACGATTCCTTCCAGGCTTGTGGTGCCTGCACGGCCTCGTCCTGCAGGCTCCTGCATCCCGGGCTGCTCCCAAGGGGAGCTTCCCATGGYGCTGCTTCCCTCTTGCCCACATTAATCCCACCCATGTTGAAGCCAAGCGCCCCCTTCTCACAACTCGGCCAACCCAAGAGGGCACCAGGACTGAGACGGGGCTTAGGGATGCACCAAGCCAGGGCCGTGCAGGACGCACAGAGCAGGTAGGAGGGAGCCCAAAGCGCCCGGGGACGCCACAAGGAGCAGCGGAGACCGGTCCGCACACCCGCAGCGCATATCCCGGCTCCGGGCATCCCTCCCACAATCCCAACGAGGCCRACGGGAGCGGGAACCGGGCGGGAGCAGCAGCTGCCCGCGCGCCGCCGCGGGTTGCCAGGGCTGCTGGGCTCTGTGTATGCAGCAACAAGCTTTGAAGTCAGGGCAGCGGAATGCGCCCCGCTGCCCCGAGCCCCGGCGGGCGCGCCGCTCCTCCTCTTCCTCACCTCCCGCCATCCGCGCGCTTGCAAAACCCCACGGGGACCCACAAGGTGGCCACCAACGGCACCACGCCAAGGCCTGGGATGTGGCCTGGGATGTGGCCTGGGATGTGGCGATGGCGTTTGGCACCCGCTCGTTGCAATGTCGCTTCGCGTCGCCTCTTTTGGGCGCCACGAGCGCGCCCAGGGAAGGCGGAACCCAAGCAGGAAGGTGCCCTGGCCCCTTCACAAGCGCTCYTGGCCCCATAGCCCAGGGACCCCCAGCACAGCCCAGGCTGAGGCCCCTGCTTGGGCAGAGATGCACAARTCCAGCCTGCAAAGGGGGTGGACCCGCACCATGAAACGCTGCAGCACGGCCCCCCCAAGCTGGCGAAAGAAGCTTCCATTGCTAGAAAACGCAGAAAATGCCCCAAAACACATGCGACCGAGTGAACCAGCCACTAAGAGGGGAAAAACCAAGAGCTCGAGCTGTATTTCCTCCATTGGGGGACCCCCAGGGCTGGCGCTCGCTGTGGGGGGCCGTGGGGCAGGGACCCCAGCCCACGTTTGCAGGAGAAGCGGCCGCTCTTCCCCAGGGATTCCCAGGGCCGGGAAGGAGGCGGCCGCGTCCGGGACACTCCGTTTGGGAAGAGCGGAGCGCTTCATCCCACGCACTCCTCTTTCCGGAGGTGCTTGGCCAGCAGCAAAAGGGCGAGTTTGAGCACCTGTAYGAGAGCCAAGCTCAGCCTCGGCTGCGATATTCCGGGTGGCCAGCTCCAACGGGAGCCTCGGACCTGCAGGCTGGGAACGCTCCGCAAATCAAGCAGACCGGTGAGGAAGCAGGAGAGGGACAAACCCTTCCACTCCCTACCCGGCACAGGGTTGGGATGCGGCCAAAGCTGCCATCTGGGTGGGCTGCTAAGGAGCCCGGCCGTGGAAGCCTTGAAATAGGAGGCCCCGCTTGGCCCCGCGGACCCGGTGACACGACCCGTCCGGCCGCCACCGCCTTCGTTTCCCACCACCCGTCTCGGGGTGGAAGCGGCATCACGAGAGCTCGGCCCGAAGCGAGCACCAAGAGGAGCAAATTCCAGAGGTGCCGGGAGCTCCCTACGCGGAGGGGCAGGATGCGGAGAGGGGCTCAGGGCGGCCGCGCTCGGGGCGAGACGCACGCGGCCAGACCGTGCGGCCCGCGAGCGCCGGCTTCCGAAGAGGCTCCCTCGAGACGTTCCCAAAGGAAACGCGGGGAGAGCCGGCCAGGAGCCCAACTGCGAGCTGTCTGGGAGGAACGATCAGTCTAGGAAAACAATTCCCGCCTGGATTTCTTTAGATTCCCTCCTGTTTCGGTGCCTGGGAACTGGGCGCGGGCCAGCAGCTCCGAGCCCGGCACACAGGGTTTCTCATGAGCCGCGGAGCAGGAGGCGGCTCAGCCGATACCAGGAGGGAGGTTGGGATGGAGGCGGCTTGGGAGGAGGACGGCSCGGATGCCGTGAGCCCTGGAAGCTCAGGGCATTCCCTGGGAACACCAGGAGCCTCCACCTGCAGACGGAAAGGGCTTGTCCTGTCCAAACCACATTGCCCATCCTGCCCTGTGAGGCTCAGCTGGAAACAGAGGCTTTATGGTATTATCCCAGAAAAGCCATTTCCCYCCCAGCTGCAGCAGCTCCACAAGCAAAGCCGGCAGGAGCGAGAGGGACACGGGGCACATCCAGCTCCCCCCGAGGAGCGAGCGAAGCACCGGCACAGCCCACATGGATCAAGGAACCGGATCGAGTCCCCAGCATCGCCCTGCTTGCAGCCTGCTGCAATACCCAGCCCTGTGCATCCCTCTGGCACACGGCACGCCTGGAATGCAGCAGAATCAGCAGCAGGATGGAGCAGGGAAGGATAAGGAAGCCAGACAGCTCCTCTCCCAGGGGATCAGAGCTCGAGGAGAGAAAGGAATCAATTTGGTCTGGAATGAAGAGCCACGCGGCAAGGGGACGGGGCAGGACGCCCACTCCGCGCCACATCAGACAGCAGCTCCAAAGGGAGCCCCGGGAGACCTCCAGGAGGAAGCCATGGGGCATTTTATATGTATAAATCAGGGAAGGAAGCCTGTTCCCTGCCCGGAGCGCGCCCTGTGATCCGCGCCGCTCCAGCGGCCCTGCCCGGGGCCGGCAGCCGAGCGGGGCCCAGGGCACTGCCCGGCTCCCGGGGCTGCTCCCAGGACACTGCCCGGCCCCTGGGGCTGCTCCCAGGACACCGGGACCCGTTCGGGAGCTGCCGGCCCTGGCCCGTGTCCAGGAGGGAGGGAATGGCGGCTCTGTCCCTGTCGCCGCCGGGGAGGACGGGGACAGGGAAGGACGGGGAAGCGGAGCGAGCCGGGCGGGCAGCGCGGGGCCGTTATGTAACGAGAGCAGCCCAAGGAGCCATCCCCTCCTAGGATGGACTCTGTCCTCATCATCACCAGGCACAGAGTCACCACAAGGGCTGTCCCGTGGCGCTGGACTGCAAAATCCTCACAGGTTTTGCAACCTGCCCGGATCCCTACCCAAACCAGCCCTGCGCCAGGCCCAGCAGCTGCGTTTCCCCTGGAAAACCCGGGTGGGAAAAACGCAGCCTTTGATGTCCCACCGAGCGGCTCCAAAACAAAGCGGGACTGCGGGAGGGCTCAGAGAAACGACGATRATGAAGCCACAGGGCTTCGCGACAGGATACATCCGGCAGATACAGTGGGAAAGGATTTCRTTTCCACGGGAGGCCGCCTGCCCGCGGTCCCTGCAGCATCCCAACGGCAGCTGTTTTCCATTCCCAGCGCCCCCGTCACCTGCGGACGTCACCACCGGCCCAAAAACCCGGTCCAGGGGAGCGGGACACGGGGCCGGAGCGGGCGGGCAGGGGCTGGGCAGGCAGCAAAGCAGGGCCCAAGGCTGAGACACCAAAGCAGTCCAAAAAGCACCAAAAAGGGCCTCACTAAAGGGTGCCAAGGGCGAGCAGGACCCCGGCACCCTGCAATCACAGCTCCCCACTCGCCATGCCGATTGCCCGTGGTTTGGACGCTTGGCAAAGCAAGAGGGATCTTTGGGGACGCGAAGCATTCCCGGGGCATCTCCCAAGATCCCTCTTCAGGGAGACACTATTCCCAGCTGTGCTTCCGKCTGAGGAAAAGAGAACTTGTTCTGGAAGCTAAATATGTGCCCCGGTCCTTAGAGGCTGCTGAGAGCCCCTGAGAGTAGAAACTCAGCAAGAGCTCCAAAAACAGCATCGGATTTGCCCAGTCCTTGCAAAACTGCAGAAAAACTGCACTGTGACACCAACCAGAGGCATTTTCTTTCTCCACTTCATTGCTGGCATCAAGCAGCAACCACTGAACTCTAGAGTATGTATATATATATACTCTATATATAATATATATATATTTTATATATATATATATATATATAATATATATAGAGTATATATATATTTTAAAGAGAATTAGCACTTTATCAGCTCCCTGCAGGGCCCTGCTGTGCCTGGCCCCCGTTCCGCCTCGGCCCCAGCAGCCCTTCCCACGAAAAGGAAGGAAGGGTTGCTGGGTGAAGCCGCGGGCCGGGATGCATAGCTGGCATTCCAGGCTGGCATTCCAAGGCTGGCAGAGCCCGGCACGCGGGATCCACCTGGGCGCAGCGCGGGCCGGAACGGGTTGCACAAGCCAGAGCGACGTGCGGCGAGGGCAGCCCGTGCAAGGGCCGCATCTGCCCTCTGTGCGCCGAGGGCATCGCCGCCCTCGGCACGCCAGCAGCTCCCCGAGGATTCCTCTGGCTCCGTGGATTTAAAAAAATGCATCTTCCGCAGAGAGGAACAAGCAGCTCCCAGGTCTCCAGGACACTCAAACCTGCACCGGAGGGGCTGTTCCCTCCAGTAACAGGGTTGGGGAGGCGGCGGGTTGTGGGGCGGTCACGGTGTCGCCGGCACCGTTCGGGCGTTGCAACTGCTACGGAGCAGAAGCGTTTTCCTAAACGGAGCTCAACCAGCTCCCGGGGAGCGACCTTCCCCGTGCCACTGCCGGGAGCTTCCGCTGATCCCAGTTTATCTCTTAGATAAACAGCACCAGTTATAACAATTTGCTCGGGGATTTCACCGCCGCACAAACAGGCGGCCCAGCGTAACGAGCAAAGCGGAGGGGAGCAGCCTGCGAGCAGGAGCTGGACAAATAACACACAAAGAGGCCGTTTTCTCAAAGCTCTTGGAGAATAAAACTGTCCTAAACGGAGCTACGGCTCCTTAGAGCCGGTCCCAGCCCACGCAGGCAACTCCCACAGCCCAGCTGGAAGGGTTGGCTTGGGTGGGAAGGGAGGAAGAAACACGGCTCTGCCCCCCCTGGCCTTGCTACGTCCTCTGAAGCTTCCATGCATTTTCCAGCCCTTTGCTGGATGCCTCCCACAGTCATTCAGCTCGGAGCTGCATGGAAAAAGCATAAAACCCTTCCCTTGGGAAGCGGAGGGAAGGGGGAGGTTTGTTGAGCTCAAGGCAAACGCTGCGGGTAGGGACACGGTCACGCTCACGTTCTCCTCCCTTCAAGGCATCCTTCGTGCCCCATAAGCAACAGCCTTAGAATACGGGTCTATCCCTTGGAAGAGGATTCCGGCATGAGCAGGACGAGCAAACAGCAGAAAGGATTCAGCCGAGCCTGACGGAATCCCCTAGCAAAGCACCGCAACGGAAAACGTGGAGCCCAAATCCAAGGTTTTCCACAAACACCAGTGCCAGTCACTGGAAGCAAAAGGAAGAGGATGCAGAGGGGAAGGTCCCCTCCAAGGGCGGCCTCTTGGGGCTGTCTCGGCATGGGTTTCTCCAGCACTTCCTGGGCCAGGCTCTGATCTTCACTGGGGTCCTTCAAGCTGCCCGGAGCCCATAGAAGGGGTCACAGCAGCTCAGAGCTGTGCAAAGGAGACCGTGTTTGCAGCAGTGACCAGCCCCACGAGCTTGCTGTGCGAGCAAGGCGAGCASCGAAGGACGTCCCTGCAATTGCAGTCTGCAGCCTCTAGCAAGAGCCACCCAAGAGCATCCTGAAGCACAGACCCCTCCTGAATCTCTCCATTTGACAGCCACGGACAGAGCCATCCCGCAGCTTGGAAGCAAAGCCCTTCCCAAGCCATGACTCCAGTCATACCCAAGACCCACCATGGGAAGCTTGCATCCCTCTACACAAATCACAGCCACCTCTTGCTTTCACATCAGAAAGTGCATCCTGCAGGAGGCACGGGATGCGCTTCGTTTTCCCACCTAAAAGCAGCTGGGGAAGGCGCCTCCCGCTTGCAGTTTTCCCCCTGTTGCAGGGACACCGCACGGGGGACGTTGCACGGGGGACGTTGCACGGGGGACGTTGCACGGGGGACGTTGCACGGGGGACCGCGGTGCACCGGGTTTGCTCCCCACGCTCCCCTGCTCCCGAGGGCGGCCGCTCCTCCCATTCCTCGCGCTCCCGCGTACCTGCCCCAGCTATGCCTGGAATGCCGCCCCTGGCTGCCGGCCGCTGCCCGTTGCTGCAGGAGCGGATTAAAACTCACACGCTCGGGAGGTGCAAGGCAGGGGGGAAGGGACGGCGCAACCGGGCGGGCGACACCCAGGGAAGCACTTCCCGGGCAAGGGAATAGGACGAGGAATCCCAGGAGGGAAGCCCAGGCCCCATTCCCTGCYCTCCATCCGTCGGCTCAGGGGCAAAGCGGGAATGCTGCACCCGCGCTCCCTGTTCTAGCACCCAGCTCATAGCAAACACCCGGAGCCGGGAGGCTCCTCTCCGGCTCCAAGCGGCTAATTTGATTTTCTGTGCCCACGGACGGTGCTGCCAGCTGTTTCCCGAGGCAGGGAAACCGGGAAGCTTTGTTTTCCCGGGAAGATACAGCCCGCACGGTCGCCAAGCAGAGGGCAATTCCAGGCCATTTKCTGCAAACTGCTGCTGCTTTGGCAGATATTTGGACCGTATTCACCAGCAAGAAACCCTCTTTGCTCCCCTTCATAAATAGCAGGCTAATCTGCCGCCTGCACGGAGATTTGATTATCACCATTGACTGTAACCCTCAAAAAATGCAACAAAAATAGACCCGACTGGTGGGGTTGGCAGAGCCGWCGTGGGAAGGCCGATTCCAGGCAGCAGATTTATTTCAAATCCCTTTTACACCCAACCCCTGCACCGAACCTGGGGCTGATGCTTCCYTTATAATGCAAGTATTCCTTGTTTTACTATAGTGCTCGAAGGTCTGCCATCTCCATCCTGTTTTGGAGAGGAAACCCTCTAAATCCAAGAAATCCTGCAAAAATCCAGCCGTGCTTGGTGCGAAGGGGAACAGCAACTGCCTGGTCATTCCCAGGATGGCACAGAGCAATTCAGGGGGTCGCYGCTTGCATGATGAAGACAAGTCACGGTCCTGCTCTGCCATGTGCTCCAGATGACAGTTTTAGAGCGTCTTTATTGCAAAAAAAAGCCCTTTTACTGCCGGGTGATCCCAAGTGATCCGAGGYCTCTGCTGCGTGCACCTACCTGCAGGACGGGACAAAGCGGCGGCACGTCGCTGCAGGGCAAGGCAAGCAAAGCGGAGCACTTGCCAACCAAAGCAAAAGCTGCAACGGGGACCCGTCAGAGCCCGGCTCCGACCAAGACCTGCACCATGACACGTATGAAATAGGGAAGGAGGGGGCAGCTCAGGAGCTCCGGGCATGGCCACGGTGACGGGTGTCATCCCTAGAGCAGCCAAGCGGGCAAAGGGAGTGGGAGAAGGACCAGGTGGGAGAGCGCAGGCTCAGGACAACGTCCCCAGGCTCTCCTCAACCTCCATCCCAGTGTTCCAGGGCAGCGACAGCTCTACCCGTYGTCGCATCAAAGTGCTCTCGGCTCCATGGAAGTCATCCCCAAGGAATGTGGGACCTTTGCGGTGCGGTTAAGAAGATAAACAGGGCAAAGTCACACGCCAGGGCGAGGATTAGCCAGGGGCAGGTCTGGGGTRGTGCAAGGTCCCTTTCCCTCCTCCGCTTTCCTCTTTTCCACCCCACACCAAGCTGAGATCCGTGAGAATCCACCAAGCAAACCGAGCCCCTGAACTACGGCCCTAAACCCACGAGACGCTTTGCAAGACGACAGACCCACCCTGGCCCTCCCAAGGCAGGGCTGCGAACACCGGTCTCGTACCTTCAGCTCAAAACAGAGCCAAGAAGAGGAAGGAAAAGGGCTGGGAACTTCTCGAAGCGGCCTCCTTGCAGCCTCCCATCACGGCGCTGCAGGTCGCCTGCACCCAATCCCAATCCGGTTTAGCTGGCACTGGAGCAAACGCACGTGCCTTTTCCCAGGAGATTCAAAGTCCACGCAGCGCTCCATAGGGAGCGAAGCCATCTCGGCCACAGCAAACGCCCCAGCACTAGCAAGGCAGAGCAGAGAGCGCTCCGGGTTCTCATTAACCACGGCTCTAATGAAGCTTTAATCAGCACTTCCTTCCCCACCGAAGCTCAGCGTAGGGGCCGCGCACAGCAGTTAAACCCCACCAAATCACCCTGTTTTCTCCATCTAACCCGAGCTGTTTCACAGAGGTGCCCTGGTTTGAACTCCCCCTGTTAAACCAGGATGTTCCAAGTCGGAAGGACAAAGGATGAAGRCACTCCAAACACTCAATGTTTTTCCACTCAACCGCCACCGTTCTTCCAATCCCCCTCTTCAAAACAACCCCTTGAGTGCTTTTGCAGATGAAGCACAGCAGAGAATGGCGTGCCAGGCACCTGAACCATCAGCAGGGAGCTCACGAGAAGCAAGTCCTGGGGCTAAACGCTCAGGTTCCGAGATCAGAACCGGTTCCAAGGGGGCACGGGGGGGTTCTCGGGGCCAGCTTTGGGCAACCTGCTTTTTGCAACCTCAATCTGTGCCGTGTTTTCCACTGCAAACCCACCCGCACGCAGCATCCCCCCCAATTCACAGGGAGCAGCCTCCGAGAAACGGGAAAAGCAAAAGCAGCTCCACTGGATAGGGCAGGAAAGGTGAGGGGARACGGCGGCCAAGTTCAGGCAATACCAAAGCCCAAATCCGTGCATCCCTCCGGGGCATCCGTGTCGGACCCGCACCCGAGCGGGCGGTCGCTGGGAGCTGCCTCCTGGGYCCTTTCTCAACGGAGCCGTCCGGACAAGCCGGTCACCACTTCAGAGAAACGAGGGCTCGTCGGCCCTGGGAAATTCTCCACGGGGTGTTTTCCAGCCCATTCCAGCCCTGGCTCTGCTCAGACCAGCCTGCTGCCCTCAAAGCAGCCCCTATTTCGCATGCCCACATGGGAGGGATGGCAAAGAGCTCCGTGTCCCGGCCACTTGCAGGGGTCCCAGCCCCAGTGTCCCCCACGCTGCAACCAGCATCGCGTCTGTGCAAAAAGAGTTGGCTCTTTCCCACTGAATGCAAGGGGAAAAATGGGTCCCGGGACTCAGGTCTATATAAAATCAGGGAAAATCAGCTGCTTTGTCATCTCCAAGGGGCCAAAAGGGACCACRTCCATCGGCACAAATACAGGACGCTCAACTCGGCCCATCCAAGCTCAAATTCAGTCTGTGCGATGGCAGCCTGCCAAAGGACACGGGAAAATATGTGAAAAGGGTCCTTCCAAGGAGTGGAAAAAAACCACAACAAACAAAGAACCCATCCCACACTCTCACAGACACACTCATCTTTCTCCTTCCCCCATTCCCTCCGCTCCGTGCAAGGAACACGTCGGATACCCCTCAAGGGCAGTATAAAGTCCCCCCCCAAAATCAGCCAGAAACCTCCTGTGACTCTTGGAAAAACGGCTCCAGAAACAAATGCCTCTCGGGAATTCCTGTGCCGAGCCAACCCTCTCCCGGCCTTGGGGAGCAGAGCGCCGGGTCGTTTACCTCTCCAGCGGCATTTGCAGCTGGAAAAGGGGTTCACGGCCTCCCCTCCGCACATCCAGAGGCCAATCGGCGTGTTTATTTGTTGTCCGCGCAGAATTCCCGCATTCCTTGCGCCTTGTTTGCTCATCTGCTCTTAGGACACGCTGGGTTCACCAAGGGGCCTTTTGGGGCAGCGCTTCCTGCCGCGAGCTCGGAGCTCTTGCTGCGACCCGGGACGAGCATGAAGGGACAGGGGGAGGTTCCAGAAGATGCTCTCGGGGTGGTTGGGCCAAAAGCAGAAACATCAGCTCTTTNGCGACCCGGGACGAGCATGAAGGGACAGGGGGAGGTTCCAGAAGATGCTCTCGGGGTGGTTGGGCCAAAAGCAGAAACATCAGCTCTTTCGGGATCTATTTTCCATAGGGGCTTTATCCCTCAGACCCGCCTTGCTTCTGGGATCCCTGCGGGAGATCCCTTGGGCAGGAGCGCAGGCTGGGAAGCAGAGGAGCAAAGCCGGGTTTTCCCTGCAGATTAGCCCGCTAATCACCGCGGATCAGCCTTAGCTCAGGGGCGAGGAGGCTGCTCCTTCCCATACGACCCTCCAAACGCGTGCGTTTGGGCAGAGCCGTGCAGCAGGGACGCTCAGGTCCCCACTCGACYCTGCAGAGAAGCCTCTGCATTAAACCTGACCCCGCTTGGCCGGACCCTGTTTGCAGCCAAGGTCATGGCCAGGCGTCTCCCCGCTGCGACTCCTACCCCCAGCCCGTCACCGCCGCGAGGACCCGGCCGGGAATCACCAACAAGGGAAGAGCAGGACGGGGCCGGCGGTCCCCCCGCTCCGCTCACCCTCCACGCAGTGCTCGACCTCCTCCAGGTTGCGCAGCGTTATCCGCATGAGGCTGGAGTTGAGCATGAGCTCGTTGCGGTGCGCGGGCCACAGCGACTGSGGCGCCGGGTTCACGAAGAAGATGCGCGTGTCCCCCGTCGACACTTGGTTGTCGCAGATCAGCGGGTCCCCGAAGCCCCCGATCACCACTTTGTTGCCGCCGTCCAGGAGGATCTCGCGAGGGACGATGTCTTTGCCTTTCAGGTAGCGCCAGACTCTCACCTGGAGCGAGAGAAGGGGCACGTGAGAACCCAAGCGGGGCCCGGCGGCGTCTCCCAGCCCAGGGACCACCTTGTCCCAAGACACAGGAGAACCAGCCCCGTTGGCCATCCCTCTCCTAGGCACCAGCAAGAGAGACCTGGACTCCTATTACTGGCGTCTAATCCAGCTCTCCAACGCGTTTGCAAACCAAGGGCATAACTTGCCCCTCACCATCTCCCATGGGAGCCATGGGGTGCCAGCCAGCGCGTCCTAGGGGATCCCTTGGCCGTGAAGGCGTTCAGCAAGGGATACCCACGGCTGACCCACTGGGTCACCCCCTCTGCRGCACCCTGGCCCCAGGAGGAGCTTCCTGGAGGCTCAAGGATGACCCGATAAAGAGGAGCTGCCCCTGTGCAAACCCTGCCAGGCGGGTCCTGGCGACTCCCCTCCCTCCGGGACCCCTTCCCTGCCCCTTCCCTCTTCCTCGGCTTCCCAGCACCCAAGGTCTCACCTTCCCCACCCTGGGCATAAACAGGAGACTTCAGGGACTGGCCTGATTAGTCAAAGACTCATTGAGCAGCATCTCCCGCCCATTGTTAGGGCCTCAACAAGAGGCCAGATAAGAGACCTTGCTTCTCTGCAAGCACTTGTGGGACATTAGGAGGGACGTTAGGAGGGACAATGCTCCTRGAAGGAGCGGCCTCAAAAAAGAGATCAAAGGGAGCAGAGCCCTGCAAGARGCGGGTGGAGGGTGAATAAGGAAGGAAACCCACCCAAGCACCCACGTACACCCGGCTTTGGGGTTGGTGTTGAACGCGGGATGCCTCCCATGGGAAGCAGCATCCATCTGTCTGGGAGGCAGGAGCATCCAGACGGGAGCCTCCAGAGGGGCAGGCTGGTAGGCTGGGGAGACTAAAGGGAGTCCCCCAGTACCAGTAATTCGGGAGGACGAGGGACACAATAGATAGAAATCCATATGAAGCTACAGGGGGGCCCTTTTGAGCAACTCGTGCTTCCTATAAATGCCTAAAGAAAACCTTTGTTTTAGCTGCCTCCGCCTGCCAAAACGCGTGGAGGGTTTGGAAGCGGCAGCCGGGTCCCCTGGGCCACCCTAACTTCAGGGAGGGAAAAAACTCCTGTGCAGGAGGAGAGGACGCGAGGAGAGGACACGTCCCGTCCTCCCCCGCTCGGCTCCCAATATTCCCGCTTCCTCTCCGGAGGGACTCGCTCCCGGCTCATCCCCCTGCCCAAAAAAGGAGCGATCYGCACTCGGCCGCGGCCAAGCTCGAGCGGCCCGGAGCAGAGCAGAGAGGCAACCGCAATCCAAGGGGCTCCTGCACCCGGCGGGACGCGATCCCGCGTTCTCATCCATCCTTGTTGCACAGAAATCCCGCTGCTATCCCTGCAATCCCGCCGCAGGGAACACGCGCACGGAGCGGGGGCTTCATCCCTTCTCCATGAGCATCTCCTCGCTCGTGCTCTGCGGCCGTCCCGGGTACCAAAGAGCACTTGGGTCCCCGCCGTGCCGGGCACCGAGGCAGCGCCAAGGGGCTCTTGATGCCCTCTCAGGCACCGGCATTCCGGTATGCGCTTTAAGAACGTAATTCCAAGGGGAACAAGGATCAAGTGCCACCACGAGGGCCTCTCCTGGGAAGCCACGCACGTCCCAGCGGCCCCAGAGCACCGGCACACGGGGCCAAAGGTGCCGAGATGGGCCCGTGCGCCCCCATCYGTGCTGCAGCACGACGGGAACGGGCTCCCCTTGGGCCGGCGGGGTGAGAGCAACCAAAGGGCAAGAAACAACTCGCAGGCTCCTCATCCTCGCCCGCACGGCCCGAGCGGCTGCAGCAGCAGGGATGGRGAGAGGAAGAGGGGCCGTGGGCAGAACGTGCCCCCCAAACCGGGCACTTCCAGTGCGCTGCGAGCAGGCCGGCCCCTCGTCCGAGGCAGATGGTAATTTGGGTTAATTAGCGAGGCCGTTATAACRACGCACGTCACAGGACGGAGCCGCCGCGCTCGCGAGCGGCACCCCGGAGCCTCCTCCTCCTCCTCCTCCATAGGGATGCTGGGCACCCGAGCGGTTACCTGAAGGGCAGCCCGCGCATCATTAAATGCAATTAAGGCTTCTTTAGCCGTGACTCACTGGCTACAGGCACGGGAGAAAAGGGGAGAGAGGAAGAAATACTAAGCTCGAGCCTAATTCCGATTCCTAATTCCCGAGAGCGGACTCACCCTTTTCAGCAGGAGCCCATAAAACGCTGGATTAAGGGTGTTTTACAAGACTCCCGGCAGCTGGAGGGAAGCAGCGGGAGAACAGAGAGGGCTATTGAGGCAGCTCCGTGCAAGCGAGTATCTGAAGTGCAGAACACAACCAGGGAGCGGGAGGGTTTTCCAGGACACCCGTGGGGATCCATCCCACAGGAGGGAATGGGACCACCGGCCCATGGAGTGCCGATGGGGAGATGCTGCTTTGGGAAGCGTCGGCTTTGGTCGTGTTGAGGATGCAGGGAAAGGGGGCACCCCCAGAGCAGGCTCCTCGGGAGCAGAGCCAGCGTTCTCGGCGGCTGCGGGGAAAGGGGCACTGCGACATTCCGGGAGCGCCCGGCGGGTGGGACCGGCGGCATCTGCTCCGCTGGCATCTCCACCCCCGGCTCTGCCAAAATCCGCCCCCCGCGCTGCTCCGGCCACCCCTCCCCTCGCCCTGCGCCGCTCCAGAACCCAGCTAATCCATGGGAACTAGGAGCAGCTTTTCCCTGAGAATGAGCAGGGTGCCGAGGCTGGGGCGGCTGAAGAACAGGCCCTGTTATTCCCCAAAACGGGGGCTCTATTGTTCGGAACAGGACCCACATCCTCCCCAACACTTCCTAGGGCACATATAGGGCCCGTGCTTATCCTATAAATAGGAATTCCTCCATAAGCACCCGACAGAGCCAGAACAAGGCTCATTCCTCCCCTTGGTTGTAACGCACTGAGGTCCCTTTCCTGAAGCCCGCAGGCTTCGAGGTGGGTTGGAAGGGCCAGGGCAGCAAGAGGGAGCCTGTATGGCCCTCGTGCACCCCACGGACCACCCCATGGGCCACCCCATGGACCACCCCATGGACCACCCCATGGACCACCCAGCGCCGGCATCGCCTGTGGTCCCGCGCGCCCCAGGCGGCCGCTGCCCCACACTCGGCCCTGCGCTTCCACCCTGATAAAGAGCAGCCCGACAGGAGATAACTCTGGTATTTGGAGGCAACCCCAGGGCCTGCGGACGTTATCCGAGCTGCTGCAGCGAGGAAGGAAATAGGTGTTTTCTCACGACCTGCAGCTATCGGCTTTGCGCCTTGGATGGTTCCAGCTCCACAAGGCACCAACGGGACCCAAGGTGGGTTCAATGCTCAAACTGCCCTTTCAGAACCAGCTCCTGGGGCTGGGGGGCTCCCTCTCCCCCAAACCAATGTGCAGGTTGACCTGATCCTGCCATCCAATGCTGGAAGAATCCATGGCTTTAAGGGAGCCCGGACGCAGCAAAGCCGAGAGCATTGTGTCCCCCAGCTCCCGAGGTCGGGAGAGATGCTCCTTTACACCCTTTGGGGCCCTGGAGACTCCCAATCCCATTGGGAAGCTTTATGGCACGTCTACGGTGTGTCCTCAGAAGGAGGAGAAAAAAATAAAAGTTGAGTAGGGAAAATTCTTGACATAGTTAAAAGGATTGAAGAATTGGATTATTAAAAGTGGCGCTTAAGAAAAATCACGGAATATCCCGGCAGGGCTGGGACAGGCAGCAGGACRCTGCAAGGAGAAGGGACGGGCCCTTCAGCGGAGGGCAGGAGATCAGGGCTGTCCCCTCCGCTTGCCATGGGAGCCAGTTCTCGGTTCCRGCCTCCGGGTGCTCTTGTGCCATTAACAGGCCCAGGGGCAGCAGCACAGGAGCCTCCTCATCCCAAACCACACGCACGAAGCTGCTCCGTGCACAAAGCCACCCTCTGCAACCCAGGTCCTCCCAACGCATCCCGGGCGCTCCTTGGATGCGGCGCACCCAGACGCAGCGCGCCGAGCAAGCAAGTTCASCAGGCAGCTTTCCTAGACCGGAGGCTTATCCCGATGCACTGAAACCAAGTCTGAAAGACCAGACACCCTGCGGTGCCTCCAGGTGAGGATTCCTGCCTTGTCAGCAGCCACCTCCCATCCCCACCCCTCGCCCTGACTCCGGCGGCCCCCCATACGCATCCACCCACCCATATGCACCCCAAGCTGCTCGCACCAGCTTATTAGCGCTCCCCACGGCACCCAGGATGTGCCAGACGCTTTGCAAACAGAAGGAGGGGGCTGCAGCAGCCCGGAGGGGGCTGCGATTTCATTTACAAGCGCAGATTGYGCCAGGAGCAACCAAGCGCCCAGCAGCCGGCACCAGGTGGGCAGAAAGAGGCTTTTCAGCCGGTTTAGTCGTCCGAGAAATTCCCCCCCAAAAAACCCAGGGCATAAATGACCCTCGCAACACATCGCACCAGGCCCCTGCTTTTCACTAACGCGGCACTTTTGCAGCACAGGAGGACTGTGGAAAGGAAGGGGGGGCGGATTTGGAAACCCACCGCAAAGCCCCGGCGAGCGGGACTCGCGCCCTCGCAAGGGTTAAGCAGCTCTCTCACACCCAGGCAGATGGTATTTCAGGTCGTTCACTACCGGGCTGGCTCTCGGATTTTTTATTTATTTAAAACACGTAGCCAGGGGGCAGATTCACAGTTAAGTCATAGTTTGGGCTAGAGGTAGCCGAGACGCCCTTCAAGGGAGCCGGGAGCTCCGTGCGGCAGCTCGGGGCACCTTCCCGAGCGGCCTAAGCCCTTCCCGAGCCCGGCGTTGGGAGGCAGCCCCGCAGGATGGGAAAGCAGGGAAATGCCCATAAAAAGCAACCTTAGGAGATTCCCCCTCGGAAGAGCGAGCAGGGAGCAACTCCGCGGGCTAAAAATACCGAATTACACACCAAAGCCGCGCTCGGCGGCAAGAGGAAACACGCTGGAGGGGGTGGGAAATAAATCATAATAGAATAGAAAGGAGCCGGGCGGCCGGTACCTTGCAGGAGTACGTGTGGTGCACGGGGTCCACGTTGAGGATCTCCTCCACGGTGCCCGTGAGCACCACGTTGGCCTCCTCCTCGCGCCGCTCCAGCTCCCGCTCCGGGCACGTCGCTCCGGTGGCGGCCACCAGCGCCAGCAGCGCCA
>PTEX01000336.1:35670-57325 GCA_003342815.1 Eudromia elegans | reverse complement strand
GAGGAGGAGGAGGAGGTGGGGAAGGAGGAGGAGATAACTCGCTCCCGAGGCTGCGCTCGGCAGAAACGCTCCGTCCTCCGCCTTGCCCGCGGAAGAAAGCCGGGAGATTTGCATGCAATCTGAATTGCTGATAAGCGGGGAGGAGGAGGAGGAGGGGAAGGGAGGGAGGAAGGCCGCCGGCCCCGCTCGCCGCCCAGGACGCCGCCCCCCGGCAGCTCCCATCAGGTTAATGGCTAATCCAGCGGCGACGTGATGGGATTTTTAAAGGTGCAGCCGCCTCCGCAAAGCGGCCGCCGGTCCCGTCCTCCTCCGCAGGCACTTTAGTGTCCCTAGTGTCCCTGCGGTGACGGCTCTTCCCGTTTTCCCAAGGGGGAAACTGAGGCACGGAGCGCCAGGCCGGTCCCGATGCACGGAGCACTCAGGGCCACCAACACTGTCCCCATTGACTCTTGCCAGGGAAGGGGAACGGTGTCACCTGGGGCTCCTGCCCCAAGCCCCCTGCACCGCAAGGGCTCGCATCCGCCCCTGGAGCATCCCGACCTTCCAGCCTGCCTTTCCCCGGGGATTGCATGGCAATCTTTCCAGATGTCACTGCAATTACTGCAAAAAAATGGAATGAAAAGTTAAGTGGCACCAGGGGAGGGATATTGTTTCTCCCCTCGGTAAATTACCCGTCCCCGGGGGCGGTTTACAAGGCTGTTTTGCTCRCTGGCCAGCCCTGTTTGCGACCCAAGGCCGCGCCGGGGGGACCAGCGAGCGCCGGGTGAAGTTCAACCGGGTGCCCTTGGAGCCCGGGACGGGCTGGCGGCCTCCGGCGCCCACGTCCCGAGAGCAGCCGAGTCACACGGACCTGCTCTGTGCCCTGCAGGCCGCCACCGACCCACTGCCCTCCTGGGAACACAGACAGAAACGGTTTATAAGCTAGAAAGGCACCGGTTTTATCCCAAAATGCACCCCGAGACCTGTTTCTACGCGCCGGAGATCCATAAATCCCTCAGAAGGTTTCCCCACCGCGGTGGGTTTTCCCCATCCCGCTCCCCTTTTCCAGCAGTGATTTTAAACAACCCCGGGGCTCTTCTTGCAGACTCACGTCACCCCAGGGCAAAGGGAGCTGAAGGGGGATACGGAACCCCCGGATTTCTCTGGGCCGGCAAAGAAGGTCCACAGAAATGTTGTGGTTTCCTTCTTTTCTGTCCCTGTTGCAAAAATCCCTCCATCGAGCCGCTGTGCGGCTGCAAAGAATAAGAATGTGGAAACGAGGCCCTAATTTACAAATTAATTGCTTTCCTCTCTCCGTGGCATCAGCCGTGACTCGTCTGGCTTCAGTCTGGCGGGCCGTGCCGCTGGACCTGAGGAGATTCCCATTAAAACCTYGGGACTGGCCCCGTCATCTCCCCATCCAGCTGAAGAGAAGCCCAGGCTGCAGGTCCCGTTCACCTCCAAACGCCACAGAATTCCACAGCTCTTTGGATCCCAAATCCGCTCCTTAGTCCTTCATGCTGATGACGCAGCCCTTGAGATTCCCAAAAGGGCAACTTAGTGGACGGAGAGACCTTCCCCGTGGATCCCAATGTTCCTGGGGTTGGGAGCAATGCTCCCAGGTTCTATGGACAATCAGGATTGTATCAACTTTGATATTTGGGGGAAAAGGGCTTTTGCAGAGAAAAGGTTTTGGCTCCTTCTGCTCACAAAGCAAAGGGGCTTCCAAGCGAGGGCCGAGGGAGCCGCGCTCACAAACTCGAGCAATCAGCTAAAAATATTAAAACGCTTGGCAGACTCTCTGGCTACTTTAATTATTCATCTTCATCGCCTTCCTCGCACTTTACTCGACCGTAAATCACCGAAAGAGCCTCCGTGCAAGGTGGAATAACCCGGTGGGAATATCCTGCTCCCACTCCGCGAGCCCACGCGTCGGAGAGGGGAGAAATCACTTATTCTTTGCGGGAAGCGTTTTCCATACGTTGGGTCTCCCCCTCTAACCCCACCTGGCCATCGGCTTCCAAATATGAAGAGGAAAATTGATTTAACAACCTGATTTTTGGCTTTTTTGGGAAGTATTAGCCGCTATTTGGTTCTTTCAAGTGGGTTTATTCGGCCTTGTGGGCCCATTGATGGAGCTGCTGCATCAACCCAAAGGGTCTCGTCTCTACGTGCACTTCCAATAGGGTTGGTAGGCAGAAGGGAGCGTGCCCGTTCAAAGGAACAGCATCAAAGTGCAAGTGGAAGACGACGCTCCTTCCAAGCTTCCCTGTTGGCACCGTTGGGCAAATCCATGCACCAATAAGCAAAGGATGGCGCTGGCAAAAAGCCATAAATCGCTGGGTTTTGCCCAGGCTCTTTGCAGGATTGGTATTTCAAACCTGGGGCTTGCAAAAACGTTGGGGTCGTTCATCTTGCAGCTCAGGTGTCACCTCCGGGCTATGAATAATCATGAGGTTGTTGAGAGTTTACCAGGATTGTCCAGTCAGGGTTTGGCTTTATGTCCCTGGGTGCACCYGGATCGTATTCCCAAGCTTTTCCTGCAGAAAGGACTTAGGATCTGAGGGGAATTTCTAAGATCTGGCTTGCTCAGGGCCTTTGCATTGCAGGGGCATCTGTCAAGGAGGCCACCCTGGGTTTACCRGTGCCTCTCCCTTCGCTTTTCCTGGAAATCATGGAATTCCATGGAATTCTATGGGAGAATTCCAGCCATACACACACACACGTGTCATCCTGCCTTGTTTCGGTGGCTGGGAACCTCCGGGTCAGTTTAGGAGCTAACCCCATGTGCAAAGGCACCCAGCAAAGCGCGAGGCCCCTTTGAATAAAATAAATAAATAAATAAATAAATAAATAAATAAATAAATTAAATAAATAAATAAAAATAAGAGAAAAAGAGACAGAAAGGGCAGCGTGAAGTTCAGGGCGGGTGATAAATCATTAACACATCCCAGCTTAAAAGGGACGCGGGGTTAATCACATTGCGCTCGCTGCTTTGTGCATGGCCACGGAGCCTCCTTGACGCGGACAGGCGCCAGGAACGGGTTCTCCATCGGCCCGCGGCACCTCCCTCGCTCCCCAGATATCCCATCGAAGAGGCCGTTCCCCTAGGCTGCTTCCAGGAGCGGGATGTCTCTATCCATTACCCGGCTGTRCGAGGGAGCGGGCTCCGCTCGCCTCCAATCCCGGGATTTATTACGGTCAGGCCAGGATTAATTGGGAAGGGAAAAAAACGCTCGCTCGGGTGATCAATCTTCGCCCCGTTACTTACCTTGTCACCCGCTGAGAGCCGCGAGATAAAAAGGCCCCTCTTCGCTGCATCCCGGCAAATGGGTTTCCGTAATACATTGCTCGGGATCTTTAAAAGGCATTTGGAAGCAGAAAGGGGACAAATTGGATTAGCTAGAAAGTGCAAGCGAGGCTTTTTTCTTTTATTTATTTATTTCTTTATTGACTATAAAGCAAAAATTTTGGCTCGTTGCTGCTCCGGATAGCGACCCACGGCAGCCCCGTGGCAAGTGCTATGGGACAGGCTATAGGGTCCCCCTATGGGGACCTGGCCTGGCAGGGCAAGGGGAGGTTCARGGTAGAGAAAGGAATAATCAGGGTGCAAAACCAGGAGTCTGTCCCAGCCGAGTGTGCCAATCCAGGATCTGCAGCCAGGACATTCCCAGCTGCAGCTGATCCTCGGATGGGCATCCCTGCTGCCCGCACCGGCGGATCCCACCAGGACGCTCTCGGAAGCTCCGTTTTTAACGGGATTGCTAACGATTCCGGGAAGCAGGACTCCAGCTGAAAGAGACGGGATTAAGATTCAGGACATGCAGGGATAGGGCCTTTTTTCCCCCTGCTCTTTCCAAAGAGGGAGGTTGGAGGTTTTGGAGCCCGGCCCAAGGGCCCTTGGCAACCCTGTGGTGTCCGCGGGGCCGGGGCAAGAGCCGGAGCGCGTCCGGCTGCCGCTCCCGCACATCCCGGCCCCGCTTCCCACCCGGAGAGGATGCACTGGCCTGGAATCTCCGGGAGACGGAGGCTTTTGTGTTGAATTATATCCAAAACAGTTAATGCAGCAGCTGCTGCTGCTGCTGCTATTAGTGTGGTCCAAAAAAAGAAAGGAGGAGGGATAGAGATGGGGGGGAAAAAAAGACATTAAAACTATCAGCTTTTAAAAGATTTCTTCATATATATATATATAATATAATAATCAATTGTGTTAAGATGCACTCACGGAACGAGTGGGAAGGATTCCAGCACCCCAGGGCTGGGAGCCAGCACAGGGGCTGCCTCCCGTCGAGGCTCCGCAGCRCTCCCCGCTCCTCTCGGCATTCCGGGCACACACGCACGGAGCCTTCGGGATGGATTAACCTCTTGCTGGCCGCTCTGGGATACCCAAACCGCAGGCCCGGAGCAGGACAGCCTGGCCCCTTCTGCGGGATAAATAGGATTTCCCTGGATTTGGGGTAAGCCACCAACCTCCTCCATCTGCATTCCCCGAGGTGTGGATGAGGATTCCCGGCAGGATCCAGAGCCGGGGAGGAGCGGAGAAAGGCAGCAGTGTTGTCCAAGCATTGATGCTGTCGGCATCCCGATCCCAGATGTTCCCCTCATCAAACAGTCACCACGCTGGGGACCCGGCCCACTGCAATGTCCCCATGGGTGACCTGAGCAAAGGTGACACCGGCCCTCCCAGCTTCCCCTTCCCTAGGGGAAAACCACGGCCCGCCCAGCACATCCTTTGGGATGCAGCCCGTGCTCCCGGACCCACGCAGCCCCTTTGCAGCCTGACAGCCGCGGGACCCCCATTTGCAGGGTTTTTCCCCCCAAAATAAGACAATAAGAGCTGGAAGCGGGGCTGGGAAAGGCAGCGGAGCAGGGACAAGGGACGGCKCCAGCTGCCCTGGTGCCTCCTGGTGGTCTGGCCCGGAATGGCCCATCCCGGTCTTGGAAGTCGGGGTGATGACAACGGAGCGGTTGGATAGCGGATACAGAGCCCTTGGTGACCACAAAATTCCCAACACGGAGCCCATTCCCAGCCAGGAGGGTCCTCTTGCTGCAGGGAGCAGGCCGGGAGCCAAGGAGCGGCGCCCGGGCGCGCATCCCGATCCACGGCGGCGCTGCCGGGAAGCACGTCCCGGCTCCCGTGGCRGAGCCCTCCAATTAAGCAAAGTGCTTGGTGAGCCTCCACCTCGTCCATTAGGGCCGGCTGAGTCAGGCGCTCGCAGACGTCTGCTCAGCACCTCATCGGGGAAATGGCCTTCCCGAAAACATGGGAAAATAAAGAGGGAAGGAAGGAGGAGGTGCAGCGGGTGCAACGGCTCCAGCTTCCCTTTCTCCCGCTCCTCGTCGTCACGCGGGTTTTCTTTGTTCGGCGGGAGCTGGAGCGCTCCCAAGCCATGGGCTTGTCTGGGCACATCGGCCTCCGGAGGAGCCGGGCCCTCCGGAGGGTGCGCGGATCCGTGCATGGATCTTGGAAGGGAGCAGCCCCTTGCGGCCGGACACGGGGGTGTTCGTAGCCCTGGGAGCAGGGATTTGCCCCGGGATTTGCTTGCAGTCAAGCAGGACTCGCTGCAAGTGATTTGTTCTGTTTGGGCTATAATTTAATCAGAGCCTCTGGACGAGGGGAGACAAGAGCAAAGCTCCCTCTTGCTCCTGTCCCCCTCGTTCCCATCGGGACCCTCCTATCCGTTCCTCTCCCGGCCGGGGAGAAGAGCTCTCAGAGGAGCAGCCGTGGTCAGAGCTGTGTTAATTTTCTCCTCCCTTTGCAAACCTGGATGCAAACCAAGGCTGAATGTGCAAAACGCGAGGCGGGAGAAGTCCATTCAATCAAACCCCGACGCGAGCGGGGCTGACCCGGGAGCAYTAATGCAGCCGCAGTGCCCGGCTGGCTCGCCGGCACCGCGGGCCCTCCTTGGCTCACCCAGCACCCACGAGCGTGGAGAGGCTCCGAGGATGCTCAGAGGACCCCAGAACGGGCCCGTTCCGGGCGTGTGGGACATCCCAGCACCGGGATGCACCGGGAGGAGACCCCTCTTCCCCTCCTCCTCTGCACYGCTCGCCTGCTGCGCCCTGCACGCCAGGGCAGCCCCCCAAGCTGGGCCAAACCCGCCTTTTTTCTGTTCGTTTTTCACAGCAGAGCGCTAGAAATAGAGGGGAGAGCCGCAGCCRTGAACTCGGTGCTCCGGGCAGCTCGCGTTCAACGACGGCAAATAAAGAAACCTGAGCGGCCGCCCTCGTTTGCTCAGCTTGGCAAACACAGCAGAAAGGGACACTGGGGATCCCTGAGCAAAGGCAGGTGCAAAATTCGGAGCTTTGGGGCTCCCCTTGGCTCCCCAAGGTCATCCCGAGGTTCTCTTGGGGCACGCTGAAGCCCGGAGCGGACACCGTGCCCGGAGCCGCAGGGGGCTCCTGCGGGGCCCCGCGGCAGCCCCGGGCACACGGGGGTTGTCCTGATGCTCTTCCCTGGGCTCAGCGCCTCCGTCCTCACCYCCGGGCATCCTGCGGAGGAGGGAAACGCCGGAGACGGAGCCGGCCTGGAGCTCACCTTCCTCCCCCAAACCTGCACATCTGGGGCTGCCCCAAGCTGAACAAATTCTGTAATTCCCAATCCTAAAGAAATAGCTCTGGGCCCAAAAGCTGCGTCTAGACCATTTTGTGCTGGGAGTTCTCCAAGGAAAAAGCATCCCTGTGTCCTACAGAAGCTTTGAAGGCTCCTGAGACCAGCCCCGAAAGATTCCCTCCCTCYATCCCTTAGGAAAACCCCTGTCCCTAAACACAGGGCTTTAAAACCCCTCATCAAAGCAACGTGCAGACAAGCTCCATCCAAACTACCTGCTCAGCTCTCGCTTTTCCCCCCATATTCTTTCCAAAAGAGCAGAGCAGAGCAGTGAAGGAGCCAAGAAGCCTTTTCCCAGGCCCTGGCACAGGGACAACACGGCATTAAATGGACCTGCTGGGATGCAGCCAGGTGRTGCTCGTATAGGGGACGAGCTCGGCCGGGGCTCCTCTGCACCCTGGCCAGTGGGAAAGGGGGTGCCAGAAGAGCTGGGCGACGAGTCTGGGCATGTGGAGCCTGCCCCGCTGTGCAGGGGGTCCCTATCCCTATCCCTATCCCTATCCCTATCCCTATCCCTATCCCTATCCCTATCCCTATCCCGCGTCGTTAACATTAGCATCATTAACAGAGCTGCTAGAGCATCCCGCGACATTGGTCCCCATCTGAGGCTCCCTGGATTAGGATCCCTTCCCTTTTATGTGTAGGAAGGGAGTGACAGGAGGCTCCCCCTTCCTCCACTGCTCCCAAATCCCATSCCGGATCAGCAGGAGGGGATGGGAGGAGCTGCCACCAAGAGCTCCGCTCCGGAGAGGGGACATCCCGGGTGCTGGGTGCCCGGGAGCGGATGCGTTAACGGCTCCTRCTCCAACGGAGGGCGAAATTCCCACAGAGGAAGGTGTACGAATATTGTGGGAAATCCACTGGCCCCTTCGGAGGCGCCGTGGAGGCGGGTGAATTCCGCAGCCCGGTCCCATTGAGCCGCCCTCAATGGGAAACTTTTAATTGAGAGGCACTCGAGGAGGCCCCCGGAGCGCGGCGCTTCCCGGGAAAGGGAGGGGAAGGGAGGGAAAAGGAGGGAAAGGGAGGGAAAGGGAGGGAAAAGGAGCCCCGTCGCTCCCAGCGGCGCCAGAGGGAAAGACGCCGTTTCCCGCACTTGGAGGTTTGGTCCTCCCAAAGGGAAAAGTGATTCCACTTCTTAATAATAATAATAATAATAATAATAATAATAATAATAATAATAATAATAATAATAATAATAATAATAATAAAATGATAATGATAATAATGATAATAATAAAAAATAATGATAATAACGATGATGATGATGAAAAGGAAGAAGAACAAAAAGAAAGGCGATAAAGGACCGTGCTCAGGGATGCTCTGGTCCTGGGATCATCCTTCCAACCTCGCGCCTATGGGAAGAGRAGCCGCGTCCCCTCCCCACTCCGAAAGTTTGGCGGGATACAGGGCCCCCTTCCCGTGACCTCCCCTCCCGTCCCTCCCCGTCTGCCCCCCGGGGGGCGGCGGGGCCTTGCCATAAGTTATAGTGGCAGCTGTATTAAATCCCAGGCGCGCTTCCCTACGGCTACGTGCCGGACACCCACAATAGCGCGGGCCGGGGGGGCCCCGGGTCTCCCCGCTCTCCGGGCCGGGGAAATAAAACCGAGAAAAAGCCGGAGCGGGAACTGAAGGGCGGCGGCGGGAGGGACGCGGCCCCTTTGTGGCTCCGGCGTTTCCAGGGAGATGCTCCCGGCGCCGCATCCCTCCCCATCCCGCTGCGGCTCTTTGCAAGCGGCCGCAGGGGCGGCTGCTGTTCCCGCGCCGTTCCCAGCTGTCTCCCATGCGCTCTCCCAGGCTCCCCGCCCGAGGCGGCCTTGACACCGTATGGGAGAGAAAAGAGCTCCCAGGATATACGAGCTGTCTGGAAGGGGGAAGGAAGGCGGCCCGAGCGAGGCACCGGGCGCCCGGCTCCGGCTTCCCTCCGTGATTAAGTGCCCTGGGATAGGGAAGCCCGGAGATATTCCCAGCGCTGGGCGATACGACTGARTATGACTGACCGTGAATGCACTAAGGTGCCCCCCTAGATCAGACCTCACGTCCTGGGAATGAATCCTTCTGGAAYCTGCTAAAGAAGCAGGGCGTGGAAACTTCGCAGACCCTTTGGAGCAGGAGCCAGGGGAGATGCAGCCGGAGCTGCTGTGCAGGAAAGCCGGAACGCGAAGGCGCCTCCGCGCCCGGGGGGTTCCGCATGGAAAAGGAGCCCGTGGGAAGCATGGAGCGCCCGCACGCAAGCCGGGCGAGCAGAGCCCCTCTTGCGAAGCGCAGGCACCTGCAAAGAGCCCCCCAGGCCACGATATCCCCCCCTTAGCGCCCGACGAGCCCCTGCCCGAGCCCCCCGCGAGTTGAAAATGTGGAGGGTAGGGGGGGAAAGAGACAGAAATGCAGAATCTGAGAGAGAAAAATTGCAAAAAAAACCCAAGGAAACAAAGCAAAAGGACAGAGAGAAGCGTCCTTCCAGGCCTGGCATCCCCAACCAGCCCAGTGGAGCTTTCCCAGCTCGTTCCCAGCCTTGGGAAGACAAAAGGGAGCCCAGCCTGCCTTAATTGCAAGGGGGTTTCTGTCTAATGAGGATTAGGCTCAAGAACAGGGCTAAGGGAGCAATCCGAYGGCCGCGGCTCTGCAGGGACTCCCTGGGCTTCCCAAGCGGAGCACCGGGATCCGGAGCGCGCGGAGAGGGCGCCGGGCACACGGAGCGAGCCGGAGCCTCCCGAGCCTCAAGGTGTATCCATCTATATAGGTATGTATAGAGCACAACAAAGAAAAGCTGCCTTTTTGTAATTATCTTTTAAAGTGTGCAAAAATACTACACATATACTATATTATAACACTATRGATTATTTGTAGTGATGCACTAAGGTGATGGGCACCTTTGGGAGAGCCTCGCTCCTCTGCTCCCTTCCCGGGAATGAAGGGCATCCTCCGGCCTCATGCACCTGGSTTTTCCCGCTCCCTGGAAGGGTGTCCAGAGCACGTGGACAAGGAAAATTCACTATTGCAGCAGCGTCACATCAGCAAGCTTGAGGCCTGAGGCACTCAGTGCACTGATGGTCCCTGGACCGACTCGGTCCTGCTGGATGGGGGACCAAGGGCTGCGCCAGGGATGCAGGGCAGTTTCCAGGGCTGCTCCATGCCCRGGAGCATCCCCAAATCCGCCGCTGGCCCCGTGCAGCCGGCGAGCGCATCCCGCAATGCGGAGCCACGAGAGGGCAGAGCAAAACCAGGGATTGGGGCCCGGGAATGCCGGCGAGGCCTGCGGAAAACCCGCCGTCCCGCGGGGATGCCGAGTGCCGCCTGCCTCCACGGGCACATCCATCCATATGCTGCCGTGCAAAGCGAGCTGCAGCCCCCCCGGGGCCCCGATGCCGGATTATTGCACCGTCTCCAGCCACCCCTCGCGTCCTCCCCATGCGGCCGGGGCGAAGAGGAGGCGGTTTTGGAGCCCAGGGCTCCAGCGAATCCGCAGCGTTGGCTCTCTGCAAACCCCGGAGGGAGCCTGGGCTCCCTGGGGTCGCCTGGTCCCGCCGAGGCCACCTCCCCGCTCGGGCTGCGGGCAGTTTGGGGCCGGCAGTAGCAGACGCAGCCCGGTCCCGGCTGCAATAAACGGCAGCAATGACGCGGGAGCCTCGCGTGCCGTGAGCGCCGTCCCTGCANGCTCGGGCTGCGGGCAGTTTGGGGCCGGCAGTAGCAGACGCAGCCCGGTCCCGGCTGCAATAAACGGCAGCAATAACGCGGGAGCCTCGCGTGCCGTGAGCGCYGTCCCTGCAGACGCCGCAGGCGGGAGCCCCGTTTGTCACTTTGCGTCCCCGGTCACACCGCGTCCCCGCCAGCCCTCGCGCGCCGGCTCCTTGCCGGGTCTCTCCATTCCACCCCCAGCATTAATCACCCTGCGGCGGCGGCGGCGCTGCCCACGCTGCTGCTGCTGCTGCTGCTGCTGCTGCGCCGGCTCGTGATGCTTCTCCTGCCACCCACGTGCACCCAAGTCACGGCTCGGCCTCGGCAGGAGCATCCAAGCGGCTGGCGCCTGGGCGGGAGCCTGGCTGCTCTGCAACCCCTTGTGCCTCAAATGTGCATCCCTGAATGTGCATCCCTTAGTGTGCATCACACCATGTGCACCCCTGAACGTGCATCCCACCACGTGCATCCCCCCCATGTGCATCCCTGAACGTGCATCCCGTAATGTGCATCCCCCATGTGCATCTCCCCATGTGCATCTCTTAACGTGCATCCCTGAACGCGCATCCCACCATCTGCATCCCCCCATGTGCATCCCTTATTGTGCATCCCTGAATGCGCATCCCCCCGTGTGCATCCCCCTGTGTGCATCCCACTATGTGCATCCCACCACGTGCATCCCTTAACGTGCATCCCACCATGTACATCCCTTAATGTGCATCCCGCCATGTGTATCCCACTACGTGCATCCCTGAACGCCCATCCCACCACGTGCATCCCTTAACGTGCATCCTTCCCACGTGCATCCCACTGGCATGCAGGAGGCCAGGGGATCCTCACCTGGGCCCGGGACGCCCCCCCACCTGGCTTGGAGCAGGAGCTGGAAAATGGGATTAAAAGCAGCGATTTGCTTTTCCATGCTGAGAGGAAAACAGGGACAAGGGATTAGCCGCGGAGCGAGCGTGTCGTGCAGCACCCGCTGCCACATGGAGGGACAAGAGCAGCGCCCGAGCGGGACCCAGACGCTCCGTCCCCTCCTATTACCCCTGCCGGCGAGTCCTGCAATAGGGCAAAGCCACCGGTGGGTCCCCAACTGCCCCCGCCAGGCAATTGGAGACCTTGTCCTGCCTTCCCCTGGCTCAGGGAGACACTGGAGGGGACATAAATGTCCTGGGAGAGGGAGGAAACTCTGAGCTCTAGACCCAAACCCCRGGGCTGCTCTGGGTTGCTCTGGCTCCAGACCAGGACCTGGTGCCCCAGACTTTGCTCAGGCCGCCCGGAGGGATCCGAGGTCTCCTATCCACGGAAAACCCTCCCCTCGCACCCTTGCTCTCAAATTCCTGCGCCRTTTATCTGGCTAGAACGCAAGGCCAGGAGCATTCCCAAGCACAYAGGAAGGCCTGGATAACGTCTCTTYCCAAGGGGGTATCAGACTTTGCATTAAAATGCTGCAAGAAGCTGAGAAAGGGCAATAAAAGAAGATGAACGATGTGCAGGTGCTGGCTTGGATCCCCTGGAATGAGCAGCGCTAAGTCCCCAGCTCCGCTTCCCATCCTCCGGGCTTTTCCCACTGGCTCCTTTAGCAGGGAATTTTTCTCTGTTGAAATCTACGGCTCTGACTAYGCCGGGGATTTCCAGGCCCTGTTCCCGAGTCAAGGGATCCAGCTGCAACCATCCTCTGGGAATACGTTCTGCTCCGGGGAGGCTTGCACAGCTCTGCCTCTGCGTTCATGGTGAATTTGGGAGAAACGGGACGGYTTTCCAAGTGAGACTTATGGAAACCTTAGGGAGGAAGAAGCTGTGGAGGTTTGGAAGGCGAGGAGGGAGAAAGCGGCGCAGTGCATCCGTGCATCCCTCCCTCTGGAAGCGGCCCATCCCAGAGCCTGCGGTGGCTCCGAGCGGAGCGTGCCGGCGCGCGGGGGCGTTTGCAGGGAATGCTGCCGCTTCCCTGGCTCCGAGCGGGCGCYGCGGGCTCGGGAGCCGCCTCCGCGTTGCCGTCGGCACGGGGATGCCGCGCGTGTCCCCGTGTGACACCGAGGAGCYGGGAAGGCAGGGGCGGCTCCGTGATGCGCCCTCCTGCAAAGCCCTCRGCTTTGGGAAGCAACAGGCGGGCTCAAATCCAGGACCAGATTTGCCAGGAATAGCTGCTTTTCCACCCGCTTGCAAGGGGCAATGCAAGGGGAACTAGCTCTGCTGCAGCCAGATCCCTTCCCGTCGGCTTTCCCGGGATACAACAAGCTCGCAGGCTCCCCTGAGCTGCTCTGGGCTGCCGTGGTCAAGGAAGGCCTTCCGGCAATGCCGGCATTCCCAGCGCCATCCCTCCTGCTGCGCTTCCCATGGGGAATGCTGCGAGGACGGGGTTTTTTTGCATGTGCTGAGCACGTTCCTGCTGTTTCCTTATCAAATCTCATCTCATCTCATCGATCCGAGGAATGGCAGCGAGCCAAATTCAATTTCTCCRTAATGCGTTTCTGCTGGAGAGAGGCATCCCAGCCGGGGGAGGCCGGCAGGAGCTTCCCGAGGGTCCCATCTGCGCTTCCATCCCTCTGCATCCAAACCGTGCGGACCCCCAACCAGGACAGGGCTTCCAAGCAAGCTCCATGCAGGGCACCTTCCCAGCTGGGAAACGCAGGATTCGTCCCCGCTTGGCTGCATCCCAGCAGGAAGAACGCTGGAAGCTCCCAGGTCTCCAATAAACCTATCTGGCCTTCCAGGGCTCCCTTGCAGATCGATCCCGGAGTCCCTTCCTCCTGTTCCCGGGCTTTCCTGGCTCGCCCCGACATCCCGCACTCGCTGTCCTCTCCCGTAATTAACCTTCCCGCGCCTGCCTCGTTAGCGGCCTCCTGTCCCTGGGGCGGAGGCGACTCCGTGCACGGCCCTAGAGACCGCGGGGCGTCCATTGCAGGGTTGGGAATTGCAGGGTTGGGAATTGCAGGGTTGGGACACGGGGCTGCGGAGCGCAAAGCCCGGAGGGCCGAGCTCACCGCCACGTTAACCCTGCGGATGGGAGCAGCTCCTTCTGCTTCCCTACGGAGGCGTTTCAGAGGAATTATCGATATCCGTTGAGAGCCGCGGCTGCCGGGGACGGGATGCAGGGGCTGACGGCCGTGGAAAGGGGAGCGGCGGAGCAGATCCATCGATCAAACATCCTAATGGGCCTGGAGACAGAGACGCTGCCCGAGCAGCCCCGGCTCCCGTCGGGCTGGCGAGGCTGGAACCGACTCCGCCAGTCGGGAAYGGGAGCGGGTTCTTGGCACGCTCTGTTCCTGGGAATGCATCGCTGGAGAAGGGCCTTCGCAGGCCCCGATAAAGGAATATTTAAGCAGGATGCAAATCCCCAGCAGGATGCCCTGATGGAGCAACGGTGGAGGAAATCTCCCTGAATTTCCCCGTGCTTTTACCTGCTCCGGTCTTCGGAGCTACCTGCTTTGGGATCACCCCCAAACTGCATTTACTTTCCTTGGAAAACCACTAGGAAAAGTCTTCAAACGTCCCAAACCTCACCGGCCGTGAGGGAAGCTCACAAGGAGAAGGAGGTCGGCAGCCACACGGTGAACAGGGATGGGAAAGGGAGGGGATCCTGGCGATTCCGAGGGGCTCCAGCCCTGCAGCATTCCCATGAGAAACGTCCCCCCTCGTTAGCTCCTTTGCAAACGTTAAACGCTTCCAAACCGCAGAATCCAAACTGCAGAATCCAAACCCGGCTCCTGCAGACGCAGCCCATCCCGGCAGGTCCCCGGGGGCTCCCCTTGCAGCCCCCCATCTCCGCCACCGCAGCCACCCCCCTCCGGGCTGCCCTTTGTGCCCAGGGACCTTCTTGCAATAAAAAAAAAAAAAAAAAGAAAAAAACCCTCATTTTCTGGTGGGGGTTTTGATTAAAGCGGCCTGGCGGGGGGGCTCCGCCGAGCCAATATTGGCTCCGGAGCCGCCGGGGGCGAGGAGGGGCCGGGGAGCGCGCGGGCCGAGCGCGGWGCCGGGCGCGGATGCCTCCGTCCCGGTGCCCGGGCTGGTGGCGAGAGGCCCCTTAGCAGCGCCCGGAGATCAAAGCGGAGCAGCCCCGGCGAGGTGGAGCAGCCCCGGAGGCCTCGGGGGAACAAAAGCATCAAAGTAAATCAAATGAAACTAATTGAAGTGCTTTAGCATTAAATAACGAGCGGGAGGCTTTCATGAAACGCCAGCTTCTTCCCGTCAAAATCCAGCGGCGTGCTTCCAAGAAAACCCCAGCGACAACCGCCCCCTCCGACAACAACAACGGCGGCGGAAAACCCAAACATCCCGCACAAAAGGGAGGGATAATGAAGGCCGGGCGGCCGCTGGCCCTCCGCATCCCTCTGCCTTCCCACTTGGGAAGCTCCCAGCTGGATGGAGGCTTGCGGAGAACCCTGGAGCGCTCAAGTGCACGCCCAGAGAGCCTCATTGCCCGGCTTGGAGCTGCTCCTCCTGGACCACGGCTCCTCGAACATGGGGAAAAAGACACCTATGGATGCCACGGGAAGAGGGAAAAGCCCATCCTTATACCCCACGCGCGGGACACGAGCCATGGAGCGGGATCGGTGGTGGGATCCACACCAGGACTCGGCTCTTGTGCAGCCCCCGGGAAATGAGGAGGGAAAGAGGCAGAGGGAAAGAGGCAGAGGAGGGAAAGAAGAGAGGGACTCGAGCGAAACCCATGGGAATGTCCCCGTCGGCCGCTGGATGAGCCGGGCWGTGGCCACGAGGAGCGAAACCCACGTGAAGACAATTCAATTAAATCACGGGCAGCCCCAGAACGGGGACGAGGGGACGAGGGCTCCATGTCCGCCCCGTCCCTCCGCCGCCACTCATACATCACCGATCAAGGGGAGCCCCCGCGGGTTGTTTTAAACCGGGGCCAGCGGGAGGTTGGGCTAATGAGTCAAATCTGGACATTCCTCAAATTTCCCATCCATCCCGGAGCGAGGAGCAGCCTGGAGGAAGGGGGATGGGGACAGAGTGCCTCTCCGCAGGGAGATGCGGAAGGAGGGACAAGACACTTGTGCTGAGCACCGGGATCACGGAACCTCCTCCCCATTCCTCCCAGAAYATCCAATATTCCCTCTGGGATGAGAGGGAGCCGGGATGAGATGACTGGAACATTCCCGGAGCGGAGCAGTGTCCTCCCTGAGCACGCACCAGAGCATCCTTGTGGGAGGCACCTGGGAAACCCTGTTGGGAAGGGAGGGCTTTCCGACCCCCTATTCCTGTGCTTTTCTGTTGGAAAGGACCCGACCTGGACACCCAGCCCTTCCCATGGCCAAACGAGGAAATAAACTTCCTTCCCATTCCCTCAAACCCRCCCCTTCAGCTCCTTAAAGAGGGAAGGGGAGGAGGGGGGAGGTCATTAAACGACATCAAAGAGATGGCAGGAAGAAAAAGGGCATTTTAAAGAGGAAAGGAGAGGGAAAAACAGCCCGCTCCTGATCAATGCTATGAGAGTGCTCAGGGAGATGGGATTTGGTTATAGCAGAGCCGGGCAGGAGCGGAGACCAAGCAAATCAACAGGCAATTCCTGCTACAAGAGAGGTGGGAAGGCATGGAGCCGGGATTGAAGCTCCCGGCGCTGGGCTTGCCCGTCAGGATTTGCCATTCCCTGCCCTTGCACATGGTCCCCGTGCCCAAGGCGAGCTCCGCGCCCTCCCGCCGCCCGTTCCGCCCGCCCCGCTATCCCGYGCGCCGCCGGCTCCGCCGCTCCCTGCCCGGGATTTTAATTACGTTCATCTATTTCCACTCACTGGGTCCGTCACTTCCAGCGGGACCGCGGTAATTAGGCGCTGGGAAGCCCCGTCCCCCTCGCAGGAGCCCATGAGGATTACGGATCCTCTGCGCCTTTTCCCACCCCTCCGCGCCAGGTACCCGCACCGAGATGACAGATGGTCAGGGGCCATTTATTCCCCATAATGAGTCGGTACAAAAGGAGAGGGCTCCCAAAACACACGTATATTTTCAATTAAGTAAAAATGCCCCAGATTCCCAGGGTTTTGGCTGAAAGATGGGAAGGGTCTGAAAACCAGGCAGGGGAATGCACCAGCGAGCGGAAAACGGGGGGGTTTTGGCTCCTCAGGAACCGCCGTTGCTCCAGTTTCATCCCCTCCTTGCTCCAAGTGCCTCCGAAAACCCGATTTGGTGGAAGGGATAAGGGATTGCCCCCAGCTTTGCCTTCCCGATGGACATCCCAAGGAAGGTGACATGCAGGAGCCGACATGGCCCACACAAACAGCAGCCTCAGCCCCACGAGAGGGCGGACATCCCGGCATGCCAAGGGATGAGGATAATTCCCGGCATAAGGAGGTGCGGAGATTAGAGCGTGGAAAAGGGCCCGGCTGCCCACGGAGAGCAGCAGATCTGCAGAGATTTAGGCCGGCCGAAAGCTCAGCTGCAAAAGCGAGCCCGGTTTAACCCTCTGGAAATGCGCTATGGGAYGGGGAGGCGCTGGAATCAACCGCGTGGCACCTTCAGCACAGCCCAGCTGAGGCCTGACGGACTTGACACCCACCCCGCGGCGCCCAGGGGCAAGATCGGTACAAGATTGGGCGAGTAAATCCCCCAATCCGGGTGGATTTGCTGCTCTGCTCCGCCCAGCGGGACAGGCACCGCTCCGGTCGTCTTCCCTCTTGCCCCGTCTCGGTTGGATTTGGATTTGCGAGTTGTCCTCCTTGCTGCGATTCCCAGGAAGCAAAAGCCTGATCCTCCCTTTGCTTAGCCATGAACACCGAGCACTGAGATTCCGGGATCTCCCTAACCGGGAATCTCAACCTTCCCAGGCTTCTTGTGGGAACAGAGCGAAAGCCATGCAGGGAACAGCATTCCCAAGCTTCCACGTTCCTTTCCAGAGGAGCACTGATTTCCAGATATGCATTGGGTTCTCGTAGTCATTGAGAATAATAAGCGAATATAGAGTTTAAATCCATGGATGGAAGGGCTAGAAGTGGCTCTCCTGGTCCTACATTCTCAGCTATGGTCAAGCTGCACCAGCGGAGCCAAGACCCCAACCTCTAACCAAGTTGTCCCATGAAACCTCTTGGAATCCTCCAGCTTTAACCCGGGAATGACTTACATGGGCAATACGGGGCAATAAGGGGCAGGGCGGGTAAAAGAGGCTGCAGCGGCCCCCGCGGGGCTGCTAAACCCGAGGGTCTCGACCCGAGGTGTTCATTAAAGCCCCCGTCGAGGGCTGGGCGGCAGCTGGGACACGGCACGGTGGGCGCAGGGTCATTGAGCGCCCGGCCCCGCCGCCAGCTCATTAAAGGGCAGAACTTGCAGGTCGCCTTGAAACCCTCCATCCATTATTGAAAATAACCATATGGTAGGTGTCCGTGAGGATCAGCTCCGCTTATTCCGCCCCATCTCCCTCCTCCCTCCGGGCTTTTTTAATCGCACCCATCGCTCCCACCCCTCGCACGGGGCTGGATTCGCATCCCACCAGCCCAGCAAGGGAGCAAATCCCGCATTTTTCCTCTTGGAAGGAAGGAATTGCTTCATTCCCCGCACGCCAGCCCTTGAGCGGGAGACATTTAGCAGCCGCCACGGAATTTCAGCCGGGATTGGGATTTATTTTAAGCCGCCGGCCTTTAAATGTTTCATTAAGCCTCTTCCCGCGGGCGCGGGCAGGGAGCCGGGAATGCTGCGTTTGCATGCYGGGCACGTCGGGAAGGGACGGAGGGCTTCACGCCACCCTGGGTCTTCCCAGGATTATTTCCAGGAATGACTCCCATGGTTTTCCGTTCCTTCGGCCCATTTCCAGGCCACGCTGGCAGCGGATGCGTGCAACAGGCACTGCCCTCCCACTCGCCATGCCATAAACATGGGCAACCAGGCAGCGCCAAAGGGGAGGCTCCGGGTGCTGCTTCCAGCCAGGATCGCTTGGAGCATCCTGCTCCAACTCCTCATTTCCCAAGGCTTGGAATTCTGCTGGATTTCAAGCATCTAAGTCGAAATTCTCCGCGTTAGATGTCAGCTCCTGCAGGGAAGACGATGCCTAGAGCAAACCCGGAGGGGATGAGCCCAAATTGCGCCGTAATTTCCTACCACCGGCTCTTTCCGATCGTGCTCCGGCCTTTCCATTTCCCTGAATACGACCTGGAAAAAGCAGAGCTCCCGAGCGCCGAGCTCCCGAGCGTGCAGTTTCTCCAAGCCACGACGCGAGGCCCGGCCGGCCCCACCAGGGACGAGCTGCCACACATTGGGTTGTCACCAGACCGCTCATTTTCGGGGAGCCGGGAACACAAAATCGGGAGATTTTCCCCTATGGGGACMGCTCTGCAGTGAGAGCTACATAGAGTCGGGACCATCCGCACTCAGGTCACTTCCCAGATGCGCCAAAACGCCCATGGTTTGGGGGGTTTGGAATCACCACCGGGCACATTCCCGTTGGAAGGGCACCTTAGAAACCCTTCAGTCTGCCTTGCAAAGCAAAGGTGCCACATTCCAGCGTGGAGCGATCCCGGGCAGGAAAAGAGGCCGCGCTCCCGCCTTCAAACGCCGGATCGCCTCTTCTCCCACATTCCCATCGGACACGGAGCAGCTTCCAAGGGGGCCTTGCAGGAGCCCCAAGCAAAGGTTTCCGCCCTGGCCCTTCGCGCGCATCGTTAACGTGTTAATTATTCATCCAGCGCCAGACGGGCACGCGGAAGGGCAGTCGTTAACATCCCAATTAGCAAACACTACGGCAGGCACAAGGCAGGATCCTCCCAAGCCAGCTGGATCCTGCTTCCCCTCCCTCCCCTTCCACCCTTTTTCTTTAGCAAAAAGGACGGGACGCCACGGAGGATCCCGGCAAACCAGGGCTCCCGCAGCATCCCTTCCATCCGGACACATCCCTGCGGATTCTCTGGATGCGTTCGGCGTTGTCMTTCATCCCGGGAAGCGAAGAGGGTGGCTTAAGGCACCTTCCTCGGAGCAGTTTCCGCCAGCGGCTCCCYGTTGCCATAAAGGATCCATGCAGCCGGTAAAAGCCAAGGGCTGCACACAGGACGGCAACGTCTCCAGTAAGGAAAGCCCTGGGGCCACCACGTCTCACGGCGGGGCAAACGGCTCCCGTGTCCATGAATTAGCTTGGGAATTCCACAACATTATGCAGAGAGTGTGGATTGCRTGGATGGGCTTTACAGACCCCTGCTCCTTCCAAGCCAGCTATGGGAACGTCCTTCCATCCAATGCATTTTTTTTTTTTTKGGGGATAAAGCCGAGGCCGTGAGAACTGGGGGTCTTTTCCCTGGGAGCCGATGGGATGTTGGGGTTTCCTCGCTGCGCCTGGTTGGCTCATTTTAACCGATTTAGCAACGGAATGAAGCGACAAGGGCGGGGGGGGGATGGACTCACAACGTCACCCTTCCCCATGGAAAAGGTGGGAACTTCCACCAACGCTATGAAAGCTCCTTCCCAACGGAACTGCCCGGGCGCTGCTGGGAGAACAAGCATTTGGGTCTGGTCCTGCTGCAGCATCCACCGGGGCCTGCACAAGACGCAAGGGGCAGAGGGGACGATATAGGGCCAGGAAGGACAGGGAGGAGCAGGGCTGAGGGGCAGCAGCATCCGGGAAAGCCTCTGGGCACAGAGGGGGACCTGCTGGCCAAATGAGAGACGGGGGGCCCCAGGCAGCATTTTTCCGGGTGATTGCTAAAAAAAAGGGAAAAAACAAAAGCCGTGAACAGCCAGAATTGGAAAAAAATGGTCAAGAAACTTTATTTTAAAGGCAGCGCTCGGCCCTTTGGGATTAGGGACCCATTCCAAGGGGTCCTCAGGCGCGGGTCGCTCCAAGGGTGCATGGGGCGGCGGCTACAAAAGAGTTTAGCCCAAGATGAGGAGTTTACATAAAAAAAAAAGAGAAGAGTTTGTAGGAAAGCGGGGAGCCCCTTTTGAAGGAGAATAAACCACCCCCGCCGCGTCCGGGCTGGGTTAATCCGATCAGGCCAAGCTGATCCACGGCCCCGCCGGGAAGAACGAGGCAGAGGGGGGAAAAGAAAAGCAAAAGGGGGCTGCAAAATACCGCGGATCCTCGGGCCGGCAGAGCCCTTCGAAGACGCCTCCTCTGCCCCAAACCGGGGGGAAATGAGAGGAAAACGATCCCGTTTTGTCTATATCCCCCCCGGCTCCCTCCCGCGTGCCAGGATCGGCTGCCGGCATCGCCCCCAGGCAGGGCTTGCTTCGGCACCCAAAGGAAGCGGCAGCATCGTCCCGCCAGCCCCCTTTGGGAATGCCTTTTTTTTGGGGGGAGAAAAACGACAGATGAGCTGGAAAACCTCACCGGAAAGTGACACGGCGGCCCAGGAGACACTCGGGGTCTCCGTTTCCTGCCCCCTTTTCCATCTCCGCCGCTTTTTGAGGATGGGTTTTTTTCCGGTTAGAAGGCGGCGAATACGCGGCTGGGCAAAGCGCTGGCTTGGAAATCTCTTGGCACAGAGGGAAAAAGCTCCCAGCGTTTCCTTGGGGCAGAATCCTGCATCCGTGGGATGCACAGGATGTGGGGAAATGTCCCTAAAAAGAGGCCTGAAATTGCACCAAAATCATGGAATTGTTATGGTTGGAAAACACCTTTAGGAACACCGAGTCCAACCGCCATCAAGAGGGAACCATGCAGGTGCAGATGGGAAACGCTTCGCACATCCTAAGGCCCCCCATTTTGGAAAAGCTCATCCTTATTTCCTGGGAATATCACACCTTTTCCTCGTAGCCGCAGCAGGACCAGCTCCAGATCCGTTTGCCTATCAAGGGATGCCCAGGAAACCTGGAAAGGCAGCTCCCAAACAGGCAACATCTTCCCGAGCTTTCGCGCAGCACAAGGAGGAATCCCATATGGAGCAACGTGGATTGAAGCAGGATGCGGGAGCAGCACCGGAGCAGAACGCTCCGTCTACAGGTGGACAAATTTCGAGGGTTTTCACCCCAAAACCTCGGCTCCGTGCAGATTTCCAACCCCAAACTCGGGCAAACACGAGGTTTGCAAGGGATGCTCAGCATTCCCCTTAGGAAGCTCCTCCCGGATCTGCCAGGCCTTAACGTCTTCATTCCCGCCCCGATGGGGACGATCGCACGGGATAAAGCTGGACAAATCCCACCAGGATTAGAGCCACAGCTGGCCGCCCCCCCACGCCCACCCCCAGGGACCCACCGGGAATGCCGGAGCACGAGCCGGGACGGGAACAACCCACCCCCCATCCGCAGCCCTTTATGGGGTGTTTCCACCCCAGCTGGAGCTTTCGGGTTCCGCTTCCAAATTTTGAGGAGCGTCTCCATAATAAAACCGGATTTAGGGATCAAAGGGAGCGGAGGATCCGGGGCATATCCAAGGCTGCAGTTTGGGCCATTTTGGGTAATCAACCGCTAATATTAGGGGTTTTTGCACAAATATTAATAACGCGGCTTTGTGCTCTCGGTGCA
>PTEX01000336.1:0-20526 GCA_003342815.1 Eudromia elegans | reverse complement strand
AGCTCTTCAACTCCATCAGCTTTCCCAAGAAAGCACATAGGGCAGAGATCCCTCCGACCCAAATCAGACCTATTTGCTTCGTGCAGACTCCCAAACTGCCAGGAAATTCCTTCCCCTCTAGACAAGCTACATGAAAGGGGGAAGGCGGCTTCTCTCCAGCCCCCTTTTTCACAGCAGCTTCGTGGCCGTAGCAGAAGACTGGATGCCTTTGAAAGCAGAAAAAGGCAACGGGTGGAAGTCTGGGAAGGACTGACTGATCTTTCAATATCACAGGCAGCATCCTGTTGCATAGACACATCTGGAAAAAAATCTTACGAACCAAACAGTACCCACATTACATTGTGAGCATTACGTTGCTGTGAATGGCTGGACAGACTTCTTCTCTTTTCCTGATCGTAGAAGATCTTCCTCAGTGTATTCATTATCTGGAATAAATAATAAATAGAAAATATGTGGGGTTTTTTGCCCTACTTTTGCCACCTCTTGCTTGCAGCCTAGGCCCTATGTGTTTTGGGCAGCGTGACTGCCCCTCAGGGCAGCTTGGTTGCCCCTTGGTCAACATGGTTGCCTCATGGGGCAGCTCAGTTGCCTCTTGGTTGACATGGTTGCCCCTGGGGGCAGCTCAGTTGCCTCTTGGTTGACATGGTTGCCCCTGGGGGCAGCTCAGTTGCCCCTTAGCCAATGTGGTTGCCCCTGGGGGCAGCTCCATTGCCTCTTGGTTGACATGGTTGCCCCTTGGGGCAGCTCGGTTGCCTCTGGGTTGACATGGTTGCCTCTTGGTTTGCACCGATGCCCCTTGGGGGAGGCCCAGGGCCAGACCAGCCATATGTCACCAGGGCTGTGCGCAGGGCCTCCGTGTGGCCCCATCCACGGGGCCCTTTGTCCCGCTCCGTATATTCATGGCCCGGCCGCGCCGTGCCCAGAGACAGAAACAAATTGATACATACAAGCGCCCACCCCGCCGCGGCTCGCGGGACACGTTTTAGGCAGACAATAAAAGGGCATTTCAGACTGTTTAAAATCTTGAGAAAGGGCTGGTTTCCATGGCGATGCGATGGTAGGCCTGTTGCGGCCCATTAAACTCCAATCACATGTAAATCTCTCCGCAGGCCGTGCTCCGTATTCATCACGGCCGCGGGGCAGGGGGCGGCCGGCCCGGAGGAGCCCCGACAATAACCAGTTTGTTTATCAATTCAGGTGCCATTTAATTGGCCCCATTCAGCCCCCTCTTTGTTTAAAGTAATAACCCGCTCAAAGCCCCACTGATTTATAATTTCCAGCACTCTATTAGATAGGCTTCCGTACATTCCCAGTGCCACCTCATCGCCAGGAAGGAATAAATCAGCCCATGGCCCTTGGCACTGGTGCCCAATACCAAGAAGGCCTCGTGTCCTCCAAGGGCCTCCTTGGCGCTTGTAGGAGATGCTGTGGTGGGTCAGGCCTTGTGTTGGACATCGGCACCAGGGTGGTATGGGGCGAGAGTCCTCCAATTGCACGACCATGCGATGGAGAGCTCAACCAGAGCGGCTAGAGGTCGATGGCCACCTCAACACCAAGAACATAGAGCCCCCTCTGTTGTCCCCTCAGTGATGGCTAAGACAACAAGAGCTGCCAGGCCCCTTAATGATGGTCAAGATAGCAAGAACTGCTGGGAGAGGCTGTGTTGTATGGACTGGTCCCTCAAGACTCCAAAACACAGCCCAAAGGTCAAAAAAATCCTCCCGAGAATTTCCTGCTTGGAGTATCAACCCAGGGGAAGCTCCCAACCAGAAGCTCTAGGAAGAATAATCCATTGGACCCTTGAGATAAACACAGGAAGATATCCAGTCCCATGAAGACACGGTGACTCAAATTCATTGTTACTTGATTTTCTCCATCACARTCTTCTAAGAAAAGGAACTCATTGGGGAAATAGCTTGCAGAAAATGCAGTCACGAAAGCGGGCCACAAACACAATCCAGAACGCTCAACCACACACAGCCTGCTGCACAGATGCACCACRTGAGGTAAAGGACATCTTCTCAATCCTGGTTACTACTTTGAAATTAAAATTCCCGTTAAAATGAGGAAAAACATCTGCCTGGGGTTTGGCTGTTGATGGGAAGAGTTGTCAAAAAATAAAGTAGAAGTTGTGCCTTGGGTGGAGGTCTGATGCCTGTGCCCCCTGCTCCTCCTGCCCAATGGGCTCTGCCCTCMCGAAGCTGCTTGTAGTCTCCTCACCCTCCAAAAAAGCAGTGCGACCCAAGCAGATTATGCAAACTTGAGGTCTTCTCCTAAAAGGCCCTCACAAGCAACATCTCCTAATGGCCAGCAGGCTCCCAACAACTTCTTTTCTGGCATTTGGCCCTCAGGAATACACTTGCTCCAAGGTTTTTGCAGGGGCTGAGCACCCTTATGCCTCCCTTTGCTGGAGGTGGAGTCTTGGCAAATTTCCTTTACTCAGGAAGCCTATTTGGCTGCAGGAAAAAAGAAAAAAAAAAGCCAAAACCACAATCTCTAAAGGCACAAAAATAACATCAGCTGCACCATTTCTTTTCTTCAATGGCTTGGTTTTGTTGGGTTCTTTAACCTAAGTCATTGCTATTTGGAGCTTGACTAAGAGGATTGAACATTTGAGTAATTAAAGAAGTTTCCAGTTAGTTTTTTTTACTTAAATAGCTGATAGCGAGAAAAGCACACGATAGTTTATGCTTGAGAGGAGTCCCAAATCCCATGCCCGGACCAGAGGATCCACTTTGGCAGGGCAGAGGAGGGGAAGGGAAGAAGGAGAGAAGGTCAGGGGTTAAATGACAGGATTGRAAGGGGGTTTTGGCAAGAGAAAAGTGGGTTTTGCAAACCCGAGAGCAACCCCAGAGGTCTGCGGTGCTTTCAGGCTTGCCCCCCAGCCCATGGAAAGCTGCCCCTCGCTGTTGTTCAGGCGCAAGGTGGAGAAGGATCAAATCCATGAATACATTATCACGGAGACAATGAGCTCACGTCCCAAACCTTATTTTTCAAATGAGAAAAAAAGAAGCAAAAAAGAAAAAAAAAAAGAAAAAGTGACAAAAAGATGAAAGCCTGCTGATTTTTCTCTACTTTTTTTCCAGGCTCTGTCATGCAGAGAAGCAGTTCAGAATATGCCCGCTCTGCACACACGCACGCATCTCCTCGCTGATAGCRAGACACGGTCTAATTAAGAAGAAATCCACACAAACCCCTTACAAAGTCTGAGTGGCAGGTTATTATTGTAGCAAAGTGCAACCTCTGCCATTTTGTCAAGAAAGCCCATCAAATTAGAGAGAAATAAGATGTCCATCTGTTTCATGAATGGCAGCGCCGCAGAAAAATCAGATTCCCACAAGTTCCTTAAGTCCCAATTATTCCCAGATTATCTTTTGAGATCGGGAGATCTCGGCTGAATAAACCCCTGGCCCTGTTACTGACAGCCTGGTGCATCTCTAAGGAGGGTCCCAGCCCCGGGTGAAGGTGTCACCCCCCCCGGGTGACCCCGCGATGCTGCTGTATGGACTGACAGCAGATAAACAGCCCCGGTGCCCCCTCGCTTTTGGCACCGTGGCCGGGTAAACACTGAGCACGGTCGCCTTAGAAAGTTAAAGAATAACGAGGGGGGAGGCGGGTGGACAGCGACGCGCGGGGCTTCAGCCCRGCCCTGGCTTTGGGGGCCCCCAAGCCAAGTGAATAACCTCAGGAGGCAAAATTAAAGGCAAAAGGGGGAGGCAAAAGTCAGCACGGTGGTTACAGAGGGGGCTTTTCGGCTGYGTCAGCAGCTAAACTTCCTTTCACACACGGAGAAAAACCTCCACGAGGGCCCTATTTTCTTTAGGGCACTCTGCATTTACTTTGGGGCATGCCCTGAGTTTTGTCCCCTCTGTCCCAGCCACCTTCTCCACCCAGAGGGAGCTTAAATTCTCGCCTCCCACTTTCCCACTTGGCAAGGGATGTCCACGAAGGAATGTTAAAGATTTTATTACTCTCATTCTGCCAAGGCTTTGATTGCAAATCCTTTTGTGTCTGGGCTCCAGGGAACTCCCCGTCTTGGAGACGGTGCTTGGCAGATGAGGAGGAAATTCATGGCCCAGATTGAAGGCTGGACTCGGGAGAGGCATCGGGCAAGCGGAGGGGTGGGAGCGAGTCCTGGTTTTCTTTTCGCTTTGTTAAATTGTTCTAACAAGCCAGGCTTCCCAGAACATCGCTGGGAGCAGCCACGCTGCACATCTGCATGCATTTCCACTTCAAACACGACCCAGAAGCCTCCTCCCTACTAAACCCGTGTCCCAGCTCCCCAAAACGAAAGTTTCTCCCGTCTCACTCCAAAAAAAGGAACAGAAAAAAAATTAAAAAAGATAGCAAGAAAGCAAAAAAAAAAAAAAAATAGTAATAAAAGAAAGGAGGTCCTAAAGCTTGGTTGAGGTTGTCCTTGCCTGCAAATATTCCATCCCTGGGTAGTGCAAATGCAGGATTAAAGCCTTGAAGCTCTTGTGCTGATCAGATGAGGAGCGTTGAGCACAGCAAGGGTGGTGGGTGCCCACTCTGCACTCTGAGCAAGTTCTGAAAGGTTTATCCCCAAAATTGTGCCCAAAACCTGAGAAGGCACCAGCCACCAGGTCTCCTTTTCTTCCAACAGTGTCCCAGCCAATTTTCCCACTAATCACTTCCTTTTTATGATGAAAACACAACCAAGGAAATAAAAGGGCAGGCAGTGGCTTTAGGATGAAAACCACAGACTACAACTTCTCCAGTGAGAAAAGGGGAGCGATTCTGAGGTCACCCTGAGCTTCTCTGCAGATATTGGATATTGGCACCAGTGACATTCTGGGATGCAAAGAACTGCAGAAGGAACTTTCAGCCCAATAGAGGGATTTGAAGGCACGGTCACTATTGCTTCTTAAAAAGCAGGTGCCGTCCTCCCTGCCCAGCTGCCCTACAAAGATTTCATGGAAATAGAGGCAAATAGTGAAAAACATCTGTTTGGTGGCAAACTGCTCCCAGGAAGCAGAGCGAAAACCCTGGGAAAAGCAGCTAACACGAGTCCRGAAGAGTGAAGGGAGGCGCTAATATTCCAGGGAGAGGCTGTACTCCATAACCACCAACTTTCCCTGGAATTTATCCCTTTTACTGAGCCCTGCAGCAAGACAGAGCTGTGGCACTGTCCGGGTCGGGTCCTGTCCTTGTATCAGGGATGGGAAAGAGACGCTGGTACCAACCACCTCTCTCTAAGACATTGGTAGAAGAAAGAGGGAAGAAAAAAAGCAAACCACTTCTTATTGATGACCCAGATTGTGTTTTTTATGTTCCTGGGGAGGGCAAAAATAAACAACAATCTGCTATATTGAAGCTGGGACACCTACCAGGTCACACTGTGCCCGCATTAAGTCGCGCGATGGGACAATTTCCATACAAATGCTGAGAGAGAGGCCTTGGCAAAAGAGAAAAGCCAAAAAAAAAAAAGGAAGGAAAAAAAAACCCCTCTCCACAAGCCAAAGACACAAAACTGAAACTCTTGATTTCATTGTGCACTTGTGACAAGAGCAAACCCAAAATCAAAGAGTTTCATGGTCATTTTTCTATCCGAAAGTGATGTCGGGTGAATAACTTATTTACATGCCAATGTGCAGCGCTGAAATGGCCCAGGATGGGAAAAAAAACAGGCCCTCTGTTATCAACAATGATAGCAGCGGATCCTGGGAGCCACCCCGGGAGGAGGACCCTAACGAGGCACTGGCTGCAGCAGGAGAATGGCAATGAGTTTTTAATTGGTGACACATTATATTTATCAACCTGACAGCAGAGGGGGGAGAGCAGCAACCTCCTCGTTGTGTGTTTTCCCTTACACGACTTCCCTTTGAACCCATTCACGTGTGAAAAGAATTTAAAGGTTACGAAGAGTAGGGAAGAAGCCCTTGTAATAATCCCGCGTCATCCTGAGTGATAACACTGAATTATTCAGGAGGGTCCTTAAAAGGGGGGCTAAATCAAGGCTGAAACAAAGCTGGGGCAATGCTATTGAGCAACCTCCTACCACTCGGGGCCTCTTTAAAACTGGGCGAGAGAAGGGAAGCAGGGGAGGGAAAAGAGTCCTTTCAGAGTCATTTAGCAGCCCAGAATGGACTCGGCTTCATGGCACGGCGGAGTTATTAAGAAGTGTTTAATATTTGTAACCAGATCCTTTTGTTGGCCCGAGGACACCCGGCGGYGCGCGGGGCGAACGAGAGCCCTCCTAACCTGGGGAAAGGATCATTTTACTGCCTTGGTCGGGGGGGAAGAGAGGCAGGGTTGGGCTTCTTCCCTTCCCTTCTCCACCTCCCGTTTGCATTTACATGCATTCACTTCCAAGCCTAAGGAAAGCTACTTCCCTGGTGCTGGGCACACAAGAGCTTGATCCACCTGCTTGCAGAGCAGCCAGAGCTCTGTTAATTAGCTGTGAGACCTGTATCCTGCCTCCCTTTCAGAAAGTCCTTCCTCACCAGAGCCAACGCTGCTGCTTTGCGCTGGTTTTCACTCAAAACAGCATTGGGATTCCAGCGTGGGAAGCATCAGGGAGGACAAGACAACCCAAAGCGCAATTCCGGCCTCGCAGCAAGTTCTGCGCTCCGCTCTGAGCTCGATTCTCCCCAGACTGAATCTTTCCAGCSTGCTCAGGGCTCAGCTCCTACCTCCACCATTGAAATCCAGGCCGGGCTAAGTAAACAGGCTCCAAAAAACACCGTCCCTGTACGTCAGGCATTAACTACCGAGCAGGAGAGCCTCATTCCTTCTTCCTCCTGCTCACCTTTGTGCTTCACACYGGACAACAGCACAAGCAGCTCCCCCTGCGCTCAACCCATCCTGCCTTTAAGTCCTTCCTTTAATCATTTGTTGATTCAGGCTTCTAGTGTCCACACTGGCCTTTTTTTAAAGCCCAGTCAGGTGAAAGGAAAAAAATCTAATGAAATATTTAAAATTTTTGAGGGAAGGTCTTGGAAGGGCTGACAAGGGTTTTGTTTGTTCCCGTGCCTTCTGTGGGAGCTGTTGGAGGTGAGACTGGAAGCAGGTTGGAGAGGGAGCCCGGATCGCTCCCTATTGCCGGGTGCTGTCCTGGGTCGGTCCCAGTTGGGCCACCAGCGCCTCAGACTTTGTCCCACGCCACAAGTGGGACCGTGTCCCTCATGCGGATGCTTTGGGGCCTGCTCTGCCCYGGGATCGAGGAGCAGGAGGTGACAACGTGATGGATTCCTGCACTGCTGGGCCACACAATGAACCGCAGCRCTGCGGGTCGGGCTTTGAGGAGTGGGGGGGAAAAAAAAAGGTCGTATCCCACTGCTTCCCTCCTTGGAACCGGATTTTTTCCCACTAACTGCTCCCTGATTTATGGAGCCGCTCTTGTGCGGAGCATATGTGGCTCGGGGCATTTGGCATTCGCTGACATTTCGCTTAAACAACTGTGAAAGGGCAAGTTTTCCTCGAAACAGAGCTGCAGGAGGAGCACATCGAGCTGCGTCCCCTGCCAACCCCGGGCATGGGAGCATCTCCCCTTGGAGCAGATGGGACAAGGAGCACGTGCGGGAGCTACTGCAAAACACAGTGGTGCTCGGCTGCCCTTTCCAGATGTTTCACGTGGTTTAGCTGCATTTTCCAGACGTTTGATGCGTTTCAGCTGTGGGACTGGTCCCTCACAGGGCCACCAGCAACCACGGTGGCTTCTCCAGGGCGAAGCAGGACTCTGCCCTGCTCCGGCCCTCTCTCTTCCTATGGACAGGACTCATTTCTACAGGACAACCTCAGCAGCCGAGATGGGGACGCTCACCACACCCAGGCTCTTTTCTCTTTCTCCCTATAATATATGGACAGTCATGGCCTCTGGCCTGTGCTGTCCCGCCCCCGTCTCCAAGCCCTGCTGCCTTGACCCCTTCACGCCGTGTCGCATTTCACCTTGGAAAAGAGACGCAACCAAATGGGATGGATCAAGGGAGCCCGGGGAGACCAACCCTCCTTTCAGAGCGGCACTGTCCATAAGGCAGCAGCAGCAGCTCCCAACCAGAGACAGRACGCTCGGGAGCAAAGACGAAGGCACCGACCTCTTCCTCACCCTCCATCCCACCCTTCACACCGTGCTTCACGCCCGGCACCTTTCACGGGAGGAAGGATATTTGAAGGATTTTCCATCATATGGAGTATTCTTTCACTGTATCCTGCCCAAGCCCGTGGTTCAACGGATGCCAACGTCGTTATTCTTTAAATGACAATGGAGCCAGAGCACAGGTGGGGACCCTCGGTCTCTGCTTTCTAACCACGTCATCCCTGGGGCTAGTTCAAACGTCCATCATTCCCATTAATATATGGGCATGGTGTGGGTCGAAATAGGGAAAGGGAAGTGCCATGGAAGTGTTCCTTCCACAGGCTCTTTCCTATCATCAAACTTGTAGGGAAAGCTTGGGAATCTTTCCCCCCCGCCAACTTCCAGGCTCCTCCAAGTTTTAGAGCTGGCTTCTACAGAAGGSTTTTGTTGAAGGGTCAGTGAGTGGTGGCAGCTCTACGGGCCCAAAGGAAGAGGCCAAACGCAAGGTCCGGAGTCCCGGCTGCTCCAGGGGCTGGACCTGGGAGAGCTCCAAGGATTTTCTACACTTGTCTGATTCCCAATGGCCCCCAGGGCCTCCTCGCCGCGAGCTGACACTTGCGATGCTCATGGAGCTGGGTGATGAAGGAGCCTCAGATCCTGGATAATAGACAGGGTCAAAAGGCCTAGGCCAATTAAACAGGATTTCCCAAAATCTCCTCTTCCTCCATTCCCCCATTCTCTCCCTCTGTAATTTGTCTGGATCTTAATTTTACATAATTGTTCTGAGGGATGTCAGTTCTAAGCAGCACATTCCTCTGCAGATCTTTGAATGCTTTGATGAACTTGCCACAAACCACCCTAAGCAACTTCCACCCTGAGACATCCAGGATTTCCTTTCTACAAAGTACGGGGGGAGGAAATATCCAACCCCGCATTCCGTTATCTAAGAAACAGAAGTATTTACAGCAGAGAAGTGCCTAGGAAAACTCCCAGGGATTAAAGCACCTTGTGTCCCTGTTTCCCCAAGGGAACGGCCAGGTTCTCCCTACCTTATCCACACACAACRTCCATGCATGGTGGACTCAGCATGGCACTTGTTATAAACCCAGCTTTTAACAAGCAAACTCTCCAACCAGCAAGGTAGGAAACGGATCTCCAGCAACAGCTACRGAATAGAAATCCCGACATTCCAACAAATCCCAGTCTCTCAGCTGGGGCGATAGATGCTGGAGCGCAGAGCTGAGTGGCTCCAAGGAGGYGAAATGAGAACTGGATCTGGGCCAACGGCTGCAAACACAGAAACACAGATTGAGAAAAAAGCAAAAATTCACTAAATGTTTTATCACTGCTGCTGAATATTGAAAACATGAGAAACTTCAGGGGCCCTGAGTGCAGAGAGAGGCTCCCCATGCTCCGAGTGACTTGTTGTTAAACAAACCAAGAGAAACGGAAGCCAAAAAAACAACAGACTTGCCCAAGGTCTGTTGGTGGGTCAGAACCAGGATGCGGAGCCAGCAGCTCTGGAGCTTCCTAAGGATGAAAACCCAGATGGTCCCAGAGCTAGGATGCAGGCAGGAAGGGGGACCAGCCTCTTCCAGGCTTTTATCCCCAGCTGAAGCTGATTGTGTTTAAGGAGGCTGTGGGATTCCCCAGCTGGCCTTGGTGAGGGGCAGGGAGCGCTTCCCACTTCCTTGCGGGATTGGGCACGGGCACCRGGACCAGTCCCGGGATGCTGAGCCCTAAACCCGGGTGTTTTTGGGGTGTTTCTCTCCTCGCCACAGCCCCAGCCTGGCGCGTGGGGTGGCCACGTGGGTTGTCATCGGGATCCTGCGGCTCCCCCTTCCCATTCCCGCAGAGACATTCCAGCTTTAACGAGGCCCAGCTGGAGCGCAGCAGGAGCAGGAGCAGGACCGGCGGCGGATCCCCCCACCCCCGCATCCGAGGAAGCCGCCAGGAAGGAGGCGATGGAGGGAGGCAGGCAGGGGGGCCGTGGCGGGCGCCGTTGCCGCGCGTGGGGCCCGGGGCCGCCCTGGCAGCGCCAGCGTGGGAAAGCGGGGGCGACGCGCCAGTGTCATCGCCGCCGCGGCGGCGCGTGCGAGCCCTCATTGCACAAACATGTGCCGGGGGCGTCCCCGTGACGCGCGCAGCGGAGCTGTCGTCGCTGCGCGCGGTGGCCCCGCTCCCACCAACAAAGCCCCTCTTCTGGCCGCCCTTATCCTGCCGTTTGCAGAGTGGGTCYAGGCGCTGGTAACGGCCGCCCGGCCCTGCGGAGAGGAATGTAAAGGGGGGAGAAGCCACAAGGCGGGAGGCGCGAGGCAGCGTGTGCCCCGGGGCTGCTCCTCCGCGCCCTCGACGTGTGTCCTGGTGCCTCCGGCTCCCTGGGGTTGCTCTGCTTTAACCTCCGCTCCAGCACAGGAGGGAGCGGCAGCGATCAGGGCAAGTGGATCCGCYCTGGAAGCAGAGCAAGGGGCCTTTCCATCCCCTCGGGAACAGGGATAACCCTCTCCATCCTCACAGGTACCTGGGACCACCCTCTCCATCCCCATGGGAGCTGGCAATAACCCTCTCCATCCCCACGAGAGCCCAGGACCACCCTCTCCATCCCCATGGGAGCCCGGGATAACCCTCTCCATCCCCACGGGACCTCCTCAAGAACCAAAGCTCTCCCCATCCCCGCGCTGCCCCTATGCTCTGCCCCAGCTCGGTCCCATTCCCCACTGGAAGCTGGCTGCAACCCGGTCCCCGTGGGGATCTTGCCCCTTCCTCCTGCCGGTCCTGCCCCAGCCGGAGGGAGGTCCCAGCCCCAAGGTTGCTCTCCGAGCGCTTGTGCGTCCACACCCCATAAGTGCATTTGCTTTAGGAGGCGTTCGGGCCCTCAGGAAATCTCTGCTTAATGCTTGTGCACTGGAGTCGCCTTCACTGGGAGCAAACAAAGGTTACGGTCCAGGTGTAAAAATGAAATACGAATCTTTTTCTCTTTATCTAATCAGCCTTACACTTTTATCTTTACTGCCACTGGTGTTTAAATATTGCACTGTTTTCTTAAGCTGCTAATGCAAAAGGCATCGTGAGCCTGAGACAGCCTCCACGGCAGCAGGTTTTTCCCTCTGTACGTGTTCAATTAATATCAAATTGATCCTCGGAGTGAGTAAATGTGCCCCGTGGCTGCMGCCAGGTTGCTGCTGAAGGTGGCACGTTGTGCCCAAGCCGTCCCTTTGCATGGGAAGAGAAGAACCCGCTTGGACCCTGCTGGGAAACGGCCTCCTCCGGGGACAGGACCTCTGCGCCATGGCCTCAGGGGCAGCCTCCCTGGGACGGTGCCGCTGGATGTGGTACCCGGCCGTGCTCCGTGTGCCTGGACACGACGTGCGGAGCAGGACTCGCCTCCCACGGAACCAGCGGGCACGGGGTGGTGTTTGTCTGTGCCAGGGTCGAAGGGGACAAATTCCAGCCATAAAATAAAATAATAAGAAGAAAGAGTGCATCAGCAGCGTCGGCAGGCGAGAGAGGRAAGCCAAGGTACACGACGTGAGTCACTCGCTGGGAGCCTCAAGAAGGAATCGCCTCTAATTCCACGTTCCTGCCYGGCGAGTGTGGGGGGCCCATCCGCCTGTTTGTCCCTTATCGGGGAGATCCTGGCCAGCCGTTGCCTCCTCCCTGGCCCTTATCCGTGTGCCAGGCTCCCTGCCCACCTCCAGCTGTCCGGACAGGGAGTGGCRCCGGGAATGAAGGCCCCACTTGGAAAGCCGCCGTCACTCCCGCTATCCCAGCGCCTGCTGGGAACGGGACCTGCGCCCTCCTGAGCCCCAGGGTGCATCCGCACGGCTCCGCCTGGCTCCCAGCTCGCTCCCAATGCCCCCGGGATGCGTCCTGCTGGCTGCTGCMACAGGAAAGAGCCCGCCGTTTCCAGGGAAAGAGGCTTGGAAATCCCTCCGCCTTTGCCAAGGGAGCGTTTGTGGTGGAACAGGATCTCCTGGGACCCACGGTGCCGATTTTAGGGCTCCTTCCCCAAACCCCAGCTCCTTCACAGGACAAAGGGATGATTCAGCTGTCCTCAGCAGCACAGGGAAGAGGATTTAAACGATGCCTTCATTTCCACAAGCAAATTGCCCTCGTGCAATAGCTGGGGGTTGTTCCCGAGGCTGCGTAGGAACATCCGGAGCGACGTGGCCGGGAATCCCCAAGCCGCTTGGCAGCTTCAGCTCGTGCTGTTTCACTGACTGTTGGGAGCAAAGTGGGAAATTGAGGAGAAAAAAACCCAGGGCGAAACCAGCCTCAAAAAAACCACCACTCTGGTTTTGTCACACTTATTAAGGTCTCCCTGGGCCTGGCTGCTGAGATTGATCCCCTGGTTTTAGGGCTCTGCATAACGACTAAAACTGACCTACATGACGGGATCGATGGCTCCATAGGCTCTCCCCGGAGGCCGGCAGGGACATCCAGCCTGCTGGGAGCCACCAGGCTCCTGCTYGGGCTGTCTCACAGCCGCTTCCAGAGGCCAAAGCAAGGCGAGACTGGGGTGAGGCAGTAAAACACGTCACCCAAACCGACCTCACCCTCGGTGGTTTTTGGTGGCACGCTGGAGGCTGCGGTTGGTTTAAAACCACATAGGAAACCAGCCCTGGGGTCTTGGGCCTCACTTCGGCATGCGTGAGCCTCAGCAAGCGCCCCCCCAGCCCTTGCGCCCTTGCCTAGGGCAAGAGGGAAGCCCTGGATTTATTTTCTTTGCTTTTCTCCTCCTGTTTTTATTTTCTGCAGTCAAGCCCTTGCAGCCAGCGTGCTGGAGCCCTGGCTCCTTTTCTAGCGACACCAGTTTGCTTTTTGCACACAGATGCAAGACATAAATAAATATACGCGCATATATATTTTCTATATCCCCCAAGGAAAAGTGAATTGCCACACTCTCTATAACATCTCTTTGCTACTGCTGAGTGTCACAGCCTTCCTCGACGGGGTCCCCAGTGGCCTTTCCTGCCGGCACGGGAGGAAGAGGCAGCCCCGGCCTGTTTGGGGTTTTTATTGTTGCGAGCTGCTCCCGTCCTGGCCACATCCGAGTGCCACTGCCAAATTCGTCATTCCCGATATAAACGAAGGTGCTAAAAATAAACGAGGCAGCTYAGAGGAATGAACGGACACCCGGTCTGCTGCACGAGCCGGGTGCTTCTCGATGTCCCCCTCCGTGCTGGTGAAACCCGGCGTCAGAACCCTAGGTTTATTCCCCKCTCTGGCTCTAACTTGGCGTGTGGGTCCAGCATAAATCACTCCTAACCTCTCGCTGAGGCACCTTCTAAGTGCATTTAATAACCCCTGGTTCCCCGGGGTGTTGCGAGGTTTGATTGTTTGCAGCGTTCTCCGAGGTCCTCGAAGATCTGCAGGAGCGCAAAGGCGAGATCAGTGCAGGAACCCCGAGCACACGTTACCCATAGTTATCAATCCTGCTTTGCCGGACTGGCTCCCGGCATTTTGCTCTGATGATTCTACATCATTTAATCCATTTTAATTACCTTTCTCTAATTGCTTTTGCCCCTTTGTTCAAGACGTTTCAAGCTCCTAATTACATCTCAGGGCTCTGCCATCAGTTGTTGTCACGGTTTGCTCTCGCCAGCAGGACGGGGGCTCCTCGGGGTGTTTTCTGCTGCTCTTATGCACCGGTGGGCGATACGAACCCCGGCCCTGGCTCTGTTTGTGTGTTTGCTTTGCGAGCGCAGGAACCCGGCGGGTTTTCACGGTTCCTCCGGGAAAGGGGCCGCCCGTTCTGTGGTCTGCTCTTTGCTAACAGACAATTTAAGGCTTGGAAGTAAACAGGTGATTTTATCTGCCTCCCGCTCCAAACCAGTGGCTCCAGTGCCTTTTCTGGGGGTGGCCGAAGCAGAGACCTCGGCTGAACCTTGCCCCTTCCAGCCTGGGGTTGCTCCTGGGATGCTCCAAACCCAACCACCACTCAAGCACCGTTCAAAAGCAGATTAGAAGCTGCCCCATCCCGCCCAGCGCTGCCCTTGAAGCCCTTGTGTGGCTCTGCCCTCCTCCTCCTGCCCCGTCTCGGCCTCCCCTCCGCCCCGTCCGCAGTGGCTCTGTTGGCTGCCTGGATCCAGCCCCCGGATCACGTCCTGCAAGCCGGCAAGCTGACGGGCACTTGTTTCCTAGCGCGGGGATTTCGACGAGCATATGGTGAATACAACATTGCTGCTCCTTATTTAACGACTTGCTGACAGGAAAGATGGAGTAGGCACAAATCCAGCCTCTGGAATCTCTCCAATTCTCCTTTTTTTTCGTTATCCACAGGAGCCCAGGCCTTTCAGCATGGGGAAGGCAGCAGGAAACGGGTTGGGGGCGTTTCAAGGGCTGCTGGGATGGCTGCGGTGTTTTACATCCCCAGTGCTCGGCGGGGAGGCTGCTCTTGGCCCTATCAGTCCTTTCCAAGTCGCTCCACAGATGYATCCCCCTTAGGCCCACGGAAGATCCGCGGTCCCGTCCCGGCCTCATCATGCGGGATTTGCCCTGGGAAAGCCCGGCAGCTTGCCCAGCACGCGCTTCCGCGGGCGCTCTCGGGTCCCAGCTGGTTTCCTACCACACCGGAGCCACCGGAACGGCCCTTTTCCCCATGCGGCGCCGGGGGAAGTGCCGTACGGAGGCAGCGGGAGCCAACGCTGCTCTCGGCTGCCCCTGCAGCTGCATCCTCCTCCCCACTCGGCCCTGCTGCTGCCTTTGCTCTCCGGACCCCCTGAGCAAACCCGGCCCCTGCAGAAGCACCTCTGAGGACGGGGCAGCCAAGAAAGCATCGAGAGCAGCTCCCTTCAGCTCGCTTGGGCCGTGCAACCTTCAATAAACCGAGGAGAAATGGGCCGCGAGAGGTGGAATTGGGCCCCTTCCCRCATACCCTGTGGAGGCTCCTTTTGGATGAGGCTGAGGAGCCTCATGCGRAGGAACCGCTGCCCTGAGGAAGGAGCTCTGTGGGCAGGGAGAAGGTGCCAAAGCCGGCGCAGAGCCCCTGGAATGCGTCACCGGGATGAGGAGCAGAGAAGTCAGGAAAACCTCGGCTGGMGGCTGCACCGCAGAGACCTGGCACGGCCCTAGTGGCGGATCCCTGCCGGCTGCTCCGGAAAACCGCCTCTCCCGCCTTCCCGTGCTCCTTCCCACCCTGCTCCCGCTGGCTCTCGGCATCGCCCCCACGCTCCAGCRGGATCGCGGCCACGAGCCGCTCGCCCGCGGCGCCGAGCGTGGGGCGAGCCCAAAATAAACAGGCRCGCACGCCCAGGACGACGAGGAGGAGGAGGAGGAAGGGGGGAAGCAGCCGCTGGGCGGGGAGGGAAAATTTCATGCTGGCCTCTTTAAAGGTGTGTTATTTGTTCAGGGCTGTCCAAACATTTGCGGAGTGCTGGCAGGCCCGGAATGTGCGCGAGAGCCCCGGCAGCGGGTCCGAGGCGTGGGAAAGCTCTGCTCTCCTCAACCTTTATGGGCTTGTTCCCCCTCAGGCGGCGATTCAATAAAACCCGCGCCAGAGATTTATGGAGCTGATAATGAGGGCTGCAGTCGGCAGGCAGACACGGCGATGCCGAGTGCCGGGGCGGAGGGGAGGAAGGCGACGAGGTGAAGGCCGCCCCGCGGGAGGTGCCCCTGCCGCCGCACGGGTGGTTATCGAGTCCCTTCTAGCACTGGGGAGCGCGTGCGATAGCAGGGAAGTGACTCACGGGCGAGCGGCGCGCTCCATGCGCTGGAGCCCGGCCAGCSGCGCTCGGCGCGTCCGTGCAGGGTGCACGGCACGAGGCCGGCCCTCCTGCGAGCCCTCGCACGGGGCCCGACTCTCCAGGGTGCACATCAGGACACCAGAATGGCCCTTCATGCCGTGCAGTGCAAATGCAGTGCAACGCAATGCAGTGCAACGCCGGTGCAACACCAGTGCAGTGCAATGCAATGCAATGTACCGCAATGCAATGCCATGCAAAGCAGTACAATGCAATGTGATGCAGTGCAATGCACCACAATGCAGTGCGATGCAATGCAATGCAATGCAACACAGTGCAATGCAGTGATTCCCTTCCCAGGGAGGGAGACCTGTGTCTCTTGAGCCCCTGAGGCTCCAGAGCCCCGGGAACATGTGGCTCACTCACATTGCAGGGACGGAGGGGAACTTGCATCCTTCCCTTCTCCAATCCTTCCCGTCTGTGCTCTTCTTGGCGTTGCAAACGCTTGGGAACTTGGCGGCTTCCTGCCCACGTGCACACAGAGTGTGTTCTCCACAGTGAGAGTATTTCGTGCTGCTGGAGGAGGCGGTTTCAGCCTCATGCCTGGAACAGCGAGTCTTTCCCAAGCACGAGGTTCAAATCCCAGCAGGATCCTATGAGAGCCCCATGTTGGCAGAGGAGGCCGGCAGCACTGCGGGTGTTTGGGCCACGGCTGCTGCTGCTCCGCATGGCCCTCGCTGCTCCAACAGGCCTTTGCAATTTGGCTGTCAACAAAGAGRGCAACTGGTTTCTATAATAAACACTCGGGGATAGATTTTCAAAGAGCAGAGGCTTGAGGTGTGGGTAATTTGTACCAGAGAGCAGATTCAAAGGGCTGGATTGCTGCTGTGCTCTGGCTCGCGCTTGGCTCTAGCACTTGGACCTGGGTTTTGGGCCACGAAGGAAGCCCAATTTCCAACCCCTTTCCAATGAAAATATGTGTCCGGATACATCAGAGCTGCCTGGGTGCAATTCCGGGTGAACTCCTAGCTGGGAAGCTGCTGTTTGCTCGGGGAGAAGAGTTGTCTTTGCCCTTAGCCTTCACCCCTGGGGCGTAACCCCCTCCTCCRACCCCAGTATCGATCTCTGCGTTGATGATTTCATGTGCAATTAAAGAAACCCTTTGTGTCCTGACGTGATCCTGCTTGGCCTGGGAGGTCCCCACCCCAGTCTGCTCGGGGTGACGTCCTCTCCGTGTCACCCCGGGGCCATCTCTGCTCTCGGATGGTTTCTCTCCTGCGTTTTGCACCGTCCTCAGCTCCTTGCTGTGATTTACTCCGCCTGTCTCTGGAGCAGGTACCGCACGGGGTTCCCGCCAGCAGAGAGGCACTGGGGACGCTACTCCATCCTCAGCCTCGCCAGCGTCTGTTTGGCGTCATCGTCCTCCTTTTCCAGCCTCTGCAGACTTCTTCCATCCTCCCTGCAGACATTTCCACCCTCTGCATCCCCACGGATGGCCTCAGCAGCCCCGTGGACGTGTTGATTTCCGTACAGGATGGGTGCAGAGCAGGGCCCTGGACGTCCATTTCCATGGGGACACCATGGAGCGCGCCGGCTCCCAATGCGCCCTGGTGAGGGAAGCCTGAGGGCAGGGACTCTCTGAATGTTTACCCAAGTTCAGGCCTGATAAGCCCTGTTGGTTTTGCTCCTTGCAGCCCTGGGAATGGCTTTATGACCACAACTAGTAGGTGGGATCCTCAGCAGGGGGAGGAAGGAGGGGAGATGCCGTGACCAACCCCTGTTATCTGCCTGGTCACTCATTACCCCGCTGGGGTCTCACCCCTTGCTGAGTACCCTGGCCCCACGTCCTGTGCTCTGCGGCTGCTCCCGCAGGGTTAGGAACGTCCTCAGGAAGTTCTCCTTGTCGACGTCTGTCCCACAAGCTTGACTTTAAACAAGGAAACGTTTATACTGAGGAGCAGCAGAGCTTCCTCTCCCTGAGCTCTGTTTGTCCCCGAGGCGCTTTCCTTCAAGGAAATGGCCGACGTTTCTTGCTGAAGATGTTTAAACATAGAGCAGCTTTCAGTTTTGCACAACCCTTCTGACCATCTTCGTGCTTCATCCTCCTCTGTCCCTTCTAAGTACAGCTTTGGGGACATAGGCTTTGTGTTATGGGTGGAAAAAAATGAGGATTCCTATGTCTAGGACCTGATAAACCAAAATAACGTGTCTTAAATTAGGGGCAATATAAAACAAGGCACAAAAACCTCTGGATAGGCCTTTATCAGCACCCAGGAAACGTGCAACTGGGCCAGAACCTTCTGTCCTAGATGTGGAACCTCATGGGGAGGGCTCTAAAATGAACAGAAGCTGCTGCCATTTGCCCCCCATGTTACTCGGGTTCAGCACCAAAACAACGAGTCTTTCTGTAAACGCACTTGACTGGCTGAGGGTGGGAGCCGAGATTCTTCAGATAGAAATAGAAAAGGGTTTGTCATCCTCAGGAAGTCGGAGGAGCTTTGCTCTCAGCAGCTTAGATGTTGGAGCGGGGGAAACATTTGAAGTCAGGCAAAATAAATAATTCAGCTTCTACATCAACACAACAGCTTCCTCTCCGCCAGCTCTGCCATTTGTCTCTGGTTCTGGAAAGCAACCTTTAAGATGGCATTTAAGTGCACTCTTAAGTGCTTTTAGACTCAACAAAGCACTTAAGGCCGTGTTTAAGTCAGGTACCTGTTTAAGTGCTTTGCTGAACTGGGGCTCTCCTACACCCCTGCCTCTGCAATAAGCATTTATATGATGTACAGTGTGTGAATGTAAATAGCGTGTATAGCTAAGGCAGCATAAAAAATCTTGGCATGCTGTGTGTATACATACACCTGGGTGCTTGCATGCAGGCACATATAGATGTTTAGCTCTATCTACACCTAGATGTCTATCTGTTGTCATGTTAATACATCCCTCTGTCTGGGTATGACACCAAGCACAAGGTGTTGAAGTCTAAGTGCTGTCGTGTGGGATGGAGCTGACGGTGCCCTTCCGCACTCTGGGCGCTGCGGGGCCTCCATACCGCGTCTCGGGTGCCCAGGCTGCCCTGCCCACGTGTTGCCACCTCCTTGGAATTTAACTGGTGCCTGAACAGTGACGGCTGTTGATGCTCCAGCTGTCGACACGTTGGACACATCCGTGCTGGGACAGTGGCTGCATCCCGAGGGATGCTCCAGCCCTTCCCACCGCTGGACCCGCGACCTGTCCTGGGAGCCGGCACCGGGTTAATGAGTTATCTCAGGTGGAGGCGGGAGAGCAGAGATGGTCCAAGGAGGCACTGATTTTATGGCCTGCCTCTTATCGGCGACCCCGTTGGAGCAGCAGTTACCCAACCCTCTGTTCCACACACCGCCAGCTGAGCTCTTATGGCCCTTCTGTTCCCTCCCTCTTTCAGACATCCTGGCAAAACAAAGGCAGCCGCGTAGAGCTCGGCATTTCCCTTGTGCTTTGGGTTGCTCGGGTGCAACTTTTTGGTTCGGAGCCAGCTGGAAAAGAAGGGAATGGCCCTAGGTGCAGCCCCTCTGCCCTCCTCAGGGGTTATCTGAGGGCCAGAGCCAATTCCTATAGCTGTGATCCAAGGGCCAGACTCTAGTACTGGCTTTGAGTGCAGGTCACCTGTCTCCACATTGGCCAAGGAGGCTGTTTGGCCACGTGCACGTGGCTCATCGAGACCTGCCCCGGCGTCCCACGGCCAAAGTACGAGGATGGATCAATCGAGGTGAGACCGTCTCCAAGGCAGCCACCCAAGCACGGGGCGCTCCACCCCAGGCTTGACTAATTCCTCACGATCTGCATGCCGCCAGGCAGTCGGCCAAGGGATTAGCACTTGGAAAAGCGCGCGGAGGCGGTGCCGAGGTCCGTCAGCAGCCACGGGGCAGCAGCAAGGATGTTGTCTCACAGTGCTGCTGCAAAGGCCCCTCCTTAGGTTTCAGAGTGAACAGCGCACATCTGAGCGGCTCTCTGCGCACCCTCCCACTGTGTGAGCCAGGGATGGGGAAGAGAAGAGGGGCAGGGGACTCCTGTAGCCGTCTCATCGTGTCGTGGCAGCAATTTCTGGGTCAAGGAGTTCATGGGAGGTGGTTGGGGACCCTGCACGTCCCGCCTGGAAAAGGGTCCGGCCACGTCTCGCTTCCCTGCGCGCGAGCAACGCCGCTGCATTTGGTACTCGGAGCTGTGTTTGCACTCCGCATATGGGAGAGCGTGACGATACAAACCTAACTTGGAGGAAGGAGCAAAAAGAAAGAAACGGAGCAGGAGTGAAGACAAAAGAATAACTGGAAAAAGACTGTGAGTGCGTGGGACAGCCGAGAGCAAGAGCAGGGATGTACGCTGCCGCTGAACAAGGAGATAGGGATGGGGCCTGCGAAGCCACACGGAGGGGCAGATGGACACAGGCAGCAGGAGTGTGGGTCGGATCCCCCTACGGCCACTCTTGTGGCCCCCAGGGCCATCCGTGCGCCCGTGGCCGGGCTCCCCTTGGGGCCTCTCGAGCGGTCCCCAGGGCCATCTGTGCGCCCGTGGCTGGGCTCCCCCTGCGGCCTATCGTGTGGCCCGCATGGCCGTCCGTGCGCCCGTGGCGCCGATCCCCCTGCGGTCTCGCGTGCGGCCCCCAGGGCCCTCTGTGAGCCCCTGGCAGGGCTTCCCCTGCGGCCTCTCATGCGGCCCCCAGGGCCTTCCGTGCGCCCATGGCCACGCTCCCCCTGCGGGCATTCGTGCGGCCCCCAGGCCCGACGGCGCGCCCGTGGCCCCGCTCCCCCTGCGGCCATTCGTGCGGCCCCCATG
>PTEX01000335.1:610364-665741 GCA_003342815.1 Eudromia elegans | reverse complement strand
TCCTGGAGGAGATGCAGGCAACGGTGGACAAGCGCATCCGGAATCGCAAAAGGGTAGGGGATGCCTAGGACAGGCCAGGGGAAAAGGGCCGTGTCCCACCTGCCGGGCGGCGGGGYCGTGCAGGCAGCCAGGGCACAGGCAGATGCTGCCTGCAAGGAGCTGGTGCCTCTCCTGCGAGGGAGCCAGCGCTGTCTCCCCCATTTCCTGCGCCACCCTCACACCGTTTGCTCTTCCCWTGSAMACAGATGGAAATTCTGAAGAAGCAGTTCCATGTGSAGCAGCGCTGCCCCCCAGCCGCAGACCAGCCAGCCAAACCRTGAGTGTCCATGGGGTTCCTGTGTCCAGCCAGGTCCTTGGACCATGCTGGACCAGGAGGGCGTGCAGGGGCTGGCCCTCAAATGCCTCTGCTCCAGGCACAGCCTGCAAGAGCCCTCGGTTTCCTCTGCTGTGAGGGCATGGGCTGGGCAGGGAAGGAGCCACCAGGCTTCAGCCAGAGCAACAGAGGGACTTGGTCACYCCCTGYGCAGGGAACTGTCGCCGCGAGCCAAGCTCAACATGCAGCTCACGGCGTCCTACAAAGTGATTCGAGACGGCTGGAAGGACAAAGTGGAGCTGAACCGGCAGAGGCTGAAGGAGCAGAAGGAGGCGCAGCGGTAAATAGACCCCCGGGCACACAAGTGGCTTTGGAGCTTGCTCTGCCTTCAAACAGCCTTCCATGGAGATGGGCTGGTGGCTGGCATGCACCATCAGATTCCCAGTGGGCACCCAGCTATCCAGAGTGGCTCAACCCCTTTCTCTTGATCCCCACAGAATGTTGGTGCTGGACAACCGGCGCAGCAAAGAACTGCAGGATCGCCTCCCGCGCAAATAAACAGTCTTTCCGAGTTGCTGAGAGCCTGTCCTGGGTGGGGGTGCAAGAGTGCAAGAGGCACAGGGCAGCAGTGTAGGGACTGGAAAGGGGCACACAGGAGAACAGGCAGCCACGGGATGAAGTCCTGGGAGGCCTTCATTCTGCGCAGTGCATGCAGTGACCGCACTGGAAAGGTCTCCAAGACGGCCCTTCCCGAGGTGACCTGGGTGCAGTGGCACTGCTTTCTGCTGCCCAGAAAGGCTCAGAGAGCTCCCACCTCGAGGAGCTCTGCCTGGGCTGATAAAGTGATCCCACCCCAGCTCTACAGCAAAGTAGAGCACCCTGGCAGCCAGGGTGAAGCCCTGTGCAGCCTGGCAACTCTTGTCCACTGACAACATTTCTTTGGCTGAAAACAGGATCCCCCACCCAGCTGCAAAGGATCGAAGCATGGCAAGATCCTTGCCTCTCTATGCTCCCGCTCTGACCTCTTTACCACCACCACAGTAACACATAGAGCCGAGGCTTGCTGTCACCCACCCCTCTTTTGGCTTGACCCTCAAAGGTGTCAGGCCAGGAGTCTTAGCATAGCCCTGTACATCCCTTGGCATGCCCTTTGCAGCCTCGCTCCAAGTGGGGCCCTACGCTTCCCTATCAGTAGTCCCCCAAGTCTAGCATGATATCAGGAAATGCCTCCCATTACCAACCCTGGATTTCATCACACACAAAAAGTAAGCGAAATGAGTGTGGGCACAGCCTCCACACACTTTCTGTCGGACACAGTGGTACCTGGTGGTCCTTTCCGTTAGACCTCGTCCTTTCCATCAAATGTAGTGGTAAGTGGTGGTCCTTTCCCTCAGACCCTGTCCTTTCTGTTGGACTTAGTAGTCCTTTCCATCAGACTACGTGAGGACCACCCCCTCCCCCAACCTACCTGCAGATCCCTTGATCCCCTGGTCATCTGTCTCCGGACAGTCTTGGAAACCGAGTCAGAACGCAACCCAGTCATCCTGTGCCAGCTGCTGTCAAAGGCAGTCGATCACCACAAACTCTGGCCAGGTGCACTATCAACCCTGGTCGCGGGCTGCCGTCCCCGGAAGGTGGAAGGATTCCCCACGAGCCTCCAATTTGTGTGGAAAAAATCTCGCTATCAAGAACTGAATGTCCAAAAAGAGACAAAGGAGTCCTAAAAACTTTGTTTGATTAAAGGAAGAGTCCACCAGACATATCCCTATGGGATCTCTCAATGTTCTGGAGGTTGCAGCCCCCATTTTATCCTACTTTCCCGAGTGAGGTGGCTCTCTCCTGTTCGCCACTGCCCAAGGTGCTCAGGAGTCACAGGCTTCCCACCCGCCTACCCCAAACTCCGGCCTCCTGCCAGCTGTTCTTACCTGAAGTCCCCTCACTCCTCMGTCCCCCTCGCTCTGGGCTCCGCTCAGTCTCCCCCTGCATTTATTCCTTTGTCCTGCTCAACCAGACTGGGGGGGAAGTCCCTTATTTGTAAAGACACAAACTTGTGTATTCCGCTCAGAAAGAAATGACTTCTTCTGTGTGTGACCCGGCTTGCAAGCATTTTCCTACCTCATATTTATGTCTTCCCTCTGCTGCCCTTTCCTGTGTCTCTCTCTTGTTTTCTAGTRAGCAGAGCACACCAGTTTGTGTCTTTACAAATAAGGGAGTTCCCCCACAGTCTGGCTGATAAGCGAAACTGAGGAATAAAGGCAGGGGAGAGGCCTGAGCAGAGTCTGGAGTGAGTGGGACAAAGGAGAAAGAGTTGGGGGCCTTTACAAAGGASGGAATTGCTCCCTATCCTTTGGCAAGGGGGACAAAGGAGCCAGCTGAGCTCAGATGAGAACAGGATGAAGGAGGCAGGGCGCTTGTTGTAGACATGCCTCGAAGGCTGTAATTTCTGAGCACTTCTAGAGGGGGACCCTATGGGCTTTCATGGGGCCCCTATGGGCTTTTCTGTGATCCCCCTAGGCCTCCATGCACATGATGCTGGGGGGCCTCTATGGGCCKTGGTGTGGTTCCCTGTTGACATGGGGCCAGGGGGTCACTATGGGCCTTCGCAGAGTGGTTGCAGATCATAGAAAGGGGTATATAAAAAGGCTATATTTAAGCTTGTAGAAAGTTTCCCGTATTCTACACATTACGAACTCTCATAGTGTTATGAAAAGTGCAACTGAGATGCACAGTGTATCCTACAGCACACAATTAAAGGCATGATTCAAACAATGATATTATGAAATCTTACATATTTATTCTACTTTTAATAAGTGATTATTATCTGATTGGAATAGCAAGAAGTTCTGATTAGCTGAAATGTAAAATTACATTTCAGGAGAAATTTAGGGGCTTCAAATAGCCTGAATGAATGATCAAACAGGATTAGATAATTTGAGTATGACAGACACAAAGTTATGCTGACAATGATTAAAATGTCGCCTTTTTTAATCTGCTGACTTTGGATGATTTCGATTGATTTGGAAGATCTGGCTTAGGTACAGTAAAACTGTGTCTTAGAAGCATTGATAAGGTTGTGTGTTTTATTTCCAAGGGGCGATTGCTTGCAAGAATTAGGATGAGGGACCATGTATCTTGGCCGGAGGCAAAACCTCCATCTATCTCTTGATGCAGATGGAGTATGGAACAGTCACACAACCTCTTCCATGTGATATGGGATAATACAGAAAGGTCTGGAGTTCACATGTATATATCTAAAACCATCTTTTTACTTTTACCATTTAAAACCATCTTTTTAGTTTTACCATTTTACCATTTACTTTTGTCTGAGTGGCTATTAGCTTCCCATAATGAAATGAATTCTTTAACATAATGTGAGCAAGAGCTCACTGGAGAACTGTAGTGTTTGAAACATCACTGGCAGGAACCTTGCATTCTGTTTTGTTTGCAGCACTACCTATCTATTTATTTACTTGCTTTCCTTAAGGAATCCCATCACTGATATCCATTGGCTACATTTTCTTTCCCACCCCATATTTGTCTTGTCCATGAAAGTCAAAAACTATGGAAGTTTTTCTTCCACCTTCTGTCATGAAAAACGCGGAAAACAGGACAACCTCTAGGTGGTACTATACTATAAAAAATAATTAGAAATCTCAAGAAAAATCAGGCTACTTAGATATCCACAGCTCAAGATTTTACTTAGATTGTAAAATTAATATTTACAAAGGAGACYTCTTTTCAGACAAAATTCCCTTTAAAAAGCCAACATACAAAACATCCTCAATGTTTTAGTGCTATTGAGCTTTGATGCTTTGTATTTCCCATCTTTCTAATCCAGCTCTGCAGGATGCTGTTCAGGAATCATTTTCAGTAGCATAGAGCTTATATATTTAACTCTGCTAGCAGATAATTTCATTGTAGTTCGATTCATGTTTAGATATAGCAGAAAGTTCTTTGACAAATTTGATAAATTTCTTTTGCATAGAATATAAAGCGAACAACTTAGAAGTAGAACAGTAGCTTTAATGTCAGATTTTCTTTGGAGCAAATAAATTAGAACAGGAATGTGTGCCGTCGACGGGACAAAATATCGCATATAGAAAGATAAATGTCTGAGGTGAAATGCAATTTCCGCTCAATACTAAAGCAAAGAACAAGTAATTTTACAAGACCTTGGTTCCTTTATAGGAATGCCTTAGAAGGTAAGCAGATAACATTAACATTACTACGGGTGGTTTTTTTTTTTCAGAAGGCTGGGCCCTCTGCTGCACTTGACACATCTTTGTCTCTTTGCAAGTTTTGCCACCGCTTCCTTTTTCTTCCTTTATTGCATGCTACTGCTTCTCCTCCCCTTCTCCTCATCTCTTTGGTCTTCCTCCCACTCTTAGCTCCAATTCCCCCTCTGCCTCTTGCTCCAAAGGGAGGCTGTGCTGATTGAGCTCCTGATAGACTGAAGTATTGTGAATCCTGTCCTTTCCATTCCCTGGCTCCCGCTTGAAAGCCTGTCAGGGACAGTGTCAGGATTGTCAGGGTGGATAAAGATAATGAGGCGTGCAATGCAGGTAGGGATGTACCACAGAAACGCTTCTCATACAGCCCGCATCTGCTGTGGGATTAAATTTGAAGCAGCTACCACCCTTGTAATCTCAAACCCAGGGAATGAATCATTAACTGCTCCCTGCATACATATGCACACAAAGCAGGAAGAGCAGATGGGGAGCAGGTCCGGTGGGAATTTCCAGCCTGTTTGCAGGAGTCCCCAGCAGCGACACTGCACGAAAGACTTCTTCACTTTCTGAACTTCGGTATTACTATCAAACTTTGAAAGAAATAAAAAACCCCTTCTTCATACCACTGCATTCTTGTCATTGTGGTCTTAGATCCAGTATCCCTCCGCATTGAATATTGTTTGTACTAAATAGCTTGATCAGTTCTGCTGGTGTCTTTATACATGTTAATGTGTCCTCAGCCTATGCACCTCAGGCTGGACTGGGTAGTAGGTGCTGTCTGGCACGGAGCCTGTTGCACGGCAGCAGTGTATGATGTGAGCCCTTCTGAATCACGCCGTAGCGACTCTGTCTATCAGGTAAAATATGGCTTTGAAGGTTGTGAAATCGTATACGAAGCCACCACTTAGATTACGTAAGACATCCCAGCAAGGCCACAGAATGTACGTACAAATGTCATTTCAAAGCGAGTAATTAGCTTAATCCAATCTTCCTATTTCATTACTTAATAACCTACCCAGTACAACAGGTCAGCACATTAACTAAACGGCAAATGAACAATTCATGAAGTGTACTTATGCTGTGCCTTGATGAATGGCTGGTGAGTTTCTAGCTAAATTCCTGGCCCATACTTTGTAAAAGCTGTAGATCAAAATGCACAAAGGCAAGAGACGTACCTCACTTTGAGACCACACAATCTGTTATAGAGATCTTGTCAATGAAATAGCACGTTGTCTCTTAATAGTCTTATTTTTGCAACTTTCCTTCTTTATTTATGCTCGTATTTCTTTTATTATTTATGCCTGTAATCGAAGTCAATGTATACGTTTTGTCTGATGGATGTCGGTGCTCTGAAGTGACAGCTGCTCATGCAAGCATTAGTAATAGGCTGCTTCTTAACTTGTACAAAGAACAGATCTAAAGACTGAACGGGTCGTCAGAGAGTGGTTATCACAGACACAGCATTTGCTTTTAAACAGATGAATTATACTTATGTGAACTTCTGACCTTGTTTCTGACTTGGCTAAAAGTTTTCACCTATGCCATAAGGGTGGCATAAAAGATCGTTAATTAGGGGAGAGTGGTTTTTTTGCCTTTAAACAGCCTGAATTGGTTTTGCTTTATTTTCTGTGTTATTTTTCCTCAAAATGGCATTGTGGCATTCAAAAGTCTGGAAAAAACAGGTTATTTCAGGTTTCTAAAGAGAATTTCAAGCTCCAGCCTTAAGCTTCCTCATTTTAAAATGCTAATATTTAATTGAACTACTTATATATGCTGATGACCAACAACCAATGATTGGTCTGACTATAAGAAGAAATATCTCTTCTTAGTTTCACCTTCAGTGAAAACTAACACATAAATGTTATAATCAACACACTCTTTGCATAAAAAGAAAACTGTATCTGTAAATCCATATAAACATATACCTACTAATTCCTATTTTATTAAAGTTCAATATTTGGAAGAAAATTTAAATTAAAATAAAATAAAGATGTAATCAAGTTTTACCAAGGGGCTTGTTTTTCCTTAGAGAAATATTTGCCCTTTCTTTTTAATATGTTAATCAGAATGAAAGAGTAAATAGTAGAAGTGCCCTTGCGTTGAATGTTTTCACTGCTGGGCGAATGTTTTCCTACTGTTCGAGAAAATACAATTATTCGCAGCGAGATTTTCAGTCATCAGTGTGAATATTTCCACTGTGCTGTTTGCTTGCTCCGTGGATTTGCCTGCTATGGACATCCCAGGAGAGGGCACAGGAGTGACAGGGAAAACCAGAATGTGTAGCCCTTGCAACCCGTTCCTATGCAGCCCTGCCACCCTTTGTTAAAGCTGTTCTGTAGAGAAGGCAAAAATATAACTGATTTTTAGGCTTCTGAGTCAATTCTAAGTGCTATAGGTGTAGATGATCCCCCCATATTTTCTTAGGGGACCCTCAGATGGTTTTGGTTTCCTAGAGATTTTTGGTGGATTTTTGTCAGGTTGTGGTTCTCAAGAAGAAACACTGCTCTGATGTGCAAGTGTTCTAAAACTGTAGCACATTAGCAACGTGGCTTGTTCTCTCTCAAGCAGAAGATTATGGGAGTCACATAATGCAATGGTCTGGACAACCTCAGACTAGCTGCTGTCCATCAGCTTGGCTCRTGCATGTTCTTCTCTAGACAACACCCGCACACATCCATTCAACCAAACATCTTGGATGATGCTGATTTTTTTTTCTGCCATATATCATCCTATGTGAATGAAGTCCCATTGCTGAACTTACACTTCAGGACAAAATTTTGAGTCCTTTGTACATTTTCTATGTAGACTTTTAATAAAGTCTRCCAGATAGATCATGAGTACTGCTCTCTGACATACTTTGTATGGTGAATAGTGAACTACTTATTTTCTCTAGMAGAGAGACATTTTCTTCTATATACCAAACAAATAGGTTTTAAAAGTGTTATTACTACAGTAAGCTCTTGGGAATATTTTTTTTTAATGAAACCTTAAGAAGATAAACAATATTTAAATGTGATCTAATAAGCTGGGTCACCAGAAATGAAAGTTGGTGATTTGCACTGAGAAAATGCTTGCTGATTAAAAGCCTGGAAATATTCAGTGTATTTAGATGAAAAACAATGTTTAAAGGCATCAAAATATTTTATAATGATACTTTTAAACACAAAAGATCCAYGCCTCTGGATGTGACATGATTTTTCATTTTAAATAAGAAGTGAATATAGAAAAGATTAAATTGTTGCTCTTATAATGAACATTTCAGAATTAAAATACATGACTATTTCTAGTGTAATATTTGTGGTGTCAGGAATATGTTATTTTGCCATCTATGACTGCCCTTGGTTTAAATTTCTGTTGTAATTTTATATGATGTTTTTCTTCACCCACCCAAAATTCTAAAAGAATAATGGCACAAGGAAACCATTTCCTGGTAGATTCAACCTAAGCCTTTTTAAAAGTGTTATAAGAAAAGCATCATAGAATTTAATATAATATGGTGACTTTTGGTATTTTAAAAGATTCCTGAATATTGGAATAATTATAAGATAGATAAACTTAAAATTGAYAGAACTATTATCAATACTTTTCTTAAATGTCTTATATTTCTAGAAATATCTGTTCCATTCATTTTGATATAAATTGCACAAAAKTCCAATAGATTTTTCTTCAAAACAAACACTGCAAATAATTCTTCAATTCATTTAACTCACAAAAGTATTGCAATAAGTTAAATAAGTTAAAAAAATCAGACAAGGTTAAAGTTTAAAATTGATCTTCTATAATACAGTTCCACTATAAAGACATCCATTAAAGAATAAAAAGCACAATCAATAAACATAAAMCCAGAAAAAGTCAATCTTAGCTGTCACTATTTCTACATTTTATTGAACATTAAATGAAGAAAGACAACTTAGACTGTTAATAACCTTATATTAMAGAGTGTTAAGTTAGATCATGTAAATACAGAAGGTATACAGTCCATTGGRCCTCCACGCTGGGCCTGAGAAGCCCAGCCCAATTGAAGTCATAAATGGGAAATAAGGATAAATATAAACAGTCCTTAGTATTGGTGGAAGATCTGAACATTAGCTAGTCATTGATAGCACTGGGCATGAAATAATGGGCATAATTGGCAAGACAGTGTTTATTTGCTAAAATGAGCAAGTATTGTGTTGTGTCTGTACTGCAGCAAGGRTTGTAAGGGAACTACCTAACAACCCCCTTGAAGTCAGCAAATCTTTTCTTGCGGTTCTTTGGCATTATAGGGCTATGTGAAGTGCTCAGAACCACTGAGTCTGCATTTATCTTGATCTCTGTTTATCTCAAAGCCTGAATAAAAAATGTTGTTACTATTTTGCTTATGGAAGGGTACGGAATCTTTCTGAAGCAGCATCTTTGCAGAGCATTGTACCTTAAATYATCAATTAGTTATACATTTTTATGGCTTTAGGCAGATATTTACAATTCTTGCTAATATTCATTAGAAAGAAGATTAGATATCTCTATGAAATTTCTGAATATTTCTGCATAATGTATGAGAATAACTGATGGTGTAAGGCCATTTTTCCAGTCAAACATTAAAAAAGATCTAATGCTCTTTTTATAGTGCTAGTAACATAAATTAGCCAAATTCCTTTAAAAATATGGCCCAATAATTTTATTTTATGCTGAATTTTTAACTTTTTTCCCCAAAGGATTCACCACTTTCTAATCTATCCTCAAGTATTAAGAGTTCACTAGGGAGATATGAACTTTATAATGAAATCATGAACCGGTCCTTTAATGACAGAATTCATTAAAAATGTGGAGTGTGCAATGTGGGAAGATACATGATAAASTGTGCAGACCAAGCTACGATCATTATGCAAACAGAGAGCTCGAGTGGRTGACTTGCACAGTTGAGCAGCTGTAGAGTTCTGCCATATGGATGGTGATTTGCTGTTCACTAATGACTGTCTTCAATAAACTTGGAACTCAGTCATGACAAATCCTCAGGGCTAATGGTCTCAAGTAGCCCATGCAAGAACAATCAATGTAGCCTTTATAGGCTTAGTTCAATTTGCTGTGGTTGTGCTCCTGTTGCTGCCATAAAAGCCTCTGCTGCATGGCCTTTGGCAACTGTTTGAGGATGACCTTGACCTTAGAAATCATAAAAGATGTCAKAAAAGATAGGAGGTTATGAAGAAATGGTAGTGGCCAGATTCGGCCTGTTGATTCACTCATCTAATTGCTGCTCAGGTTAAAGGATTTCACTCAAAGTGCAGCTGTAGCTGTAAAACTTGAGTAACTGGATCGTGACACAAATGAAATTATGTTTTTGCAAGTGATCTGGTGGAAAATAGCTGGCTGTTTGTATGGGTCTGTTTTAAGAAAGTCTATCAGCACCCTGTATTTTGAGCATCTGTCTAAGTCTTTTTTTGAAGCATGTGTTTAAAGTCTTGGTTGAATTTATAGTTCAAGAAGGAAATGTGTTTTCTTAAGAGCACAATCCAAGGAGCCAGAATTTCCATGGGTCCACAACCAGAATTTCCACTATTTCTCTCTCTACCTTGGGCCAGTCACTTGTGCTTGTTATTTTCAGTGCCCCAGCTCCACAATATGTGGTACTAGCTTCTCGCGTTGGCGATGTAGGCATTGCCTTGCCAAGAATGGGGAGCCAAATGGCCAAATTGCTGACTATTTCTCATTCCTCAGGGCTCTGGAAAGCCATAGGTCTGCTGCCACAATATCAATAATGAATACTGTGACCACTAATGGACTAATAATGCTGTGTGGGCCACAGTAGCTCTAATTACTGCACTGTATAGTGTCAACAGAAATTATCCTCACATCTTCAAGGATCTTCCCCTGGCTCCACTATAGTTCGTCTCCCTTCCTGTCATGGCTACATGGCTAATGTCTTAGTCTGTCTCCTTTCATCTTTGGAGAAAAAAGCTTTTTCTTGGCCACATATCTGACTTGCCTTGAGATGAATATGACCTGACAACTACCACCTGAATGTTGTGAATACTAAATGTAAAATGCCCAAGACAAACGACAGGACTGTAAGCAAAAGTGCTATCAATTGGTATAAATGTTTTTAAACTATATCCAGGCTTGAAGTCCTATCCTGAATAGCAGAATTCGCTGTTGAGTTCAGGATAATCTGGATGGCACTCTTATTAGCTGTAGTAGATCAACTGTAGTTTACATGGTAAGGATGGAATACTGCTAATTTAATTCCGTGTTGTGAGAAGGTTTAATACAATTAGTACTCATGAAAGTTGAATAAATAGCATTCATGAACATATCAAGGTTGTTGGGGTTTGCCTGTTTTTGCTAAAGAGAAACATTTGGGAAAGTCTAAGGATGTAGCTTGATTTTTTATATCTCACTAGTCTCAGCTATTAACTCTGTCCTGGTATCAATATCAGGACATTCTTGTGTGCCATGCAGATTGAACTACACAGGTAGAAATACCAATGCACAGATATTTGAGAGGTGACTGTTCAACTTAAGAATAACTGTGCGGCACAGTCCATGCAATGGATGAACATGCCSCAGGACCATTATTGATAAGAAGCTGCAAAGTAAAAAAAAAAAAATCAGATTAACTTCAGTGTTTGTTCCTGCTGCACATTTAAGTAGTAAAATGCAAATATCCTGCCACATACACCAGGGTAAGAAAGTTTTCTGCAACTCACTGCATCATACACCAGGACAGCTAGCTACCGATAAGACGACAACTTACTGCATAACATCTCTAAAGGTGCACGAGGGCAGAGCAGCACAGAGCATCACAGACAGAGAACTGCGCAAAGCCACCGGTTCTGGCCGTGAGGGAACTGCCAAAAGTATCAGACTAAAATGGATTTGTAAACAAAGGAAGTTTTTAAGCCACTTTTTAACTTATTTCCTGCAAACTTCTTTTGACTCAGTTGAACATCTTTAGATCTGTACTCGAGTCTGGAAAAACACGTGTTTTCCTTCCTAGAATCTTTCTTCCCAACTTCTGTTTCTTGTTCAGTTTTACTTCTTCCTAAAACACTCATGCAGCTTTACTTCTTGTGCTCCAAAGGTGTGAGTTTGATCTTTATCCATTAAAGACTTGTAAATCAAAGGAAAATCTATTCAGTTTGATACATAACCGAGAAGCCTGCCAGGAAAGTGGTCATTTCAGAAAGCTCTCAGAGCCCTGCCCTGATGGCAGGCAGTATTATTAAAAGGAAATCTTCCTCCAAGTGTTGCACTAATTCACACTGTAAACTAAGGCAATATGAGCACAACAAGACACCAAGCTGTGGCCTTAAACAGGTTGTAATATCTTCAAGTTTCTATAGCAGTAACACCATTAATGCTTTTAGAAACAGGGCAATAAGGTTAGCATTTATTTAATCATCAGATTTTCTCTCCTCCRTTTCTTTGTTCATTTCTTAGCTTATTGCAATTTATTTTAATTTTAAGCACCCAGTACTTTACATAAAGGTCAGTGGAAAATTCAGAAATGCAATAGGTTCCTAACAGTCTGTATCAGAATTATGCTATATATATGCCGGTATCTCATGTCCTTCTAAAGATTTTAATTGTTAATCTGTTAAGCTTTCGGTGATAATCAGTCCAGGAAGAAACTGGAGTGATTAAATCAATCGAGTTGCACAATCTGACTTGTAGTGTTGGAGCAGAATGACACGGTGTCACCTGGCCTTRCTGTGTTTGGAGATAAACCTTGATTTGCAGTGAAATTCATTTCAATGAGAGGGGGGAAAAAAAAAAAGCAGAGGCATTACCATGTAGATGAAGTATTATTCCAAAAATAAGTCAAGAGAACAAGCATTTKATTTCTCCACTACTCCAGAACTAGGGTTTTTCCCCATTACAGCTTTARTTATGAATTATGCATGTTCCATACAAGCCTTTTCTGACTCACTGCCTCTTGCGTTTCGCTGCAGAACATGTTGCTTTTACCATGTGCAGCTTCACTTACACTGGCCTGAAGTTCTCGAAAAATTGTAGTTTCTCCAGCCAGTTCTTGTAGTACATGAAACATGTTCCAATTGTCTTTATTATAGTAAAACCAGAAGAGACAGTAGCCTGTTTAAAGTACTTTAAGCAAAATAGATATCCCTGTTTCCACAGGGAGGACCTAAAATTTTCAGAAGTGCTTTCCCTCTCTTTTCAGTGCCAGAGGAAACGGAAGGCAAAACACAGTGCTTTATAAGAAAGTCACTTCCATCTGGTCAGCTGCCCTTAAACCTACTTGAGTCTGCTGGGAACAGCCTAAAATTGTTTCTATTTTTCATCTGTAGTTAAAACACTAAAAGGCATAATGAGAACAGGAGCTTTTATAAAATTACTGACTGCCAGGATGATGAATCTGTTCTCCTCTAGTAAAACGCTGCTGTGTTCTGTGTTCTATGTGATTTTCCGTGTTTGGCTATTACTCTGCTTTTAAAGTAGCTGTTTGAATTTTTTCTTAACATTATACAAGCACTGTTTCTGCTGCTACACTTCAGGGTCTCACAGCTTTTTTCTTTATACTACTTTATTTTCAAGAAGTTGTGACTTGGTTGCAAAAGAAAAACAGAAAAAGCTAACYTAAAGAACGGATCAGCTTGGGAATGAATCAAGAATTGTTTGTTTAGGTTGATATATATGAATTTTTATGCAGCTTATTTCAAGTTCTTTTGTAAAATATATTATTTGTATATATGAAAAAGAATGTCTTTCAGAATTACGTTTCTAGATCAGCTCTCATTCTGCATACTCTAGGCAAGCATGAAACCTTTGACACTGATCACAGGAGCTTAGCCAAACAATCCGGGCCTATTAAATGCATTTGATAGTCAAACATTCTAGCCTCATGTTTTGGAGACTGAGGGCTCTTTCTTATTTCAGGTGTATCTKAAAGTGTGTTTGTCTGTGGTGTGGGGGTCTACTGCAGTGACATACAATGTTGTTTCATTAAGAAGGTTTTTTTTTTTCTTCCATTTATGGTCTAAAATTCTTTCTTCTAATGGAATAAAATTGCTCTTTCCTCAGACCATAAATACATTTTATGCTGACTTGTGTATAGCATGTTTGGTCCTACAGAGGACCACCTAAGCAACATGGAATATCGCTGCTTTAAATGGCTTTATCACACTCATGTTCAGTTGTTGAGACTTTTTAAACGTCATACATGTGCCTGAAAAAGTTTGTTTCAAAAAATTTTGTTTCAAAACCACAAGGAGGACAGTTTTTGTATGCAGAGCAGGCAGACTTATTGCCATGGCCCTGGGAAGGTCACAGTCTAAGGAATAACCATTAATACCACTCAAGGTAACGTCTTTSAGCTGAAGCCTCATCACTGTTTATCATCCTTATAGAAGTTTATTAATAGATATTTAAGACTAAAGTGGAGATTTTTAGGATTAATTTATAATGAATTATAGGCAAGAAAAATATGCACAGGTATTTACACAGCTAAGCAATATTCCAGCTTCAAATACTGGCAATAGATTGAGAACCRACAAAACTCTTGTTATGGTGCAGATTCCTCTCTGTGTCCATCCAGGAGGAGAGCTTGGCTTTGTGATTTTAACTCTTAAACTTCCCTAGTGGCAAGGGAGCTGGGGCTCACCTTGTTTCTCATTCCATATCCATTACATGGATATGGATAAATACTAGAAACTCGGTAAAATGTGGCATTCTGCTATATGCTAAACCCAGCAGTTTAGGAAGTGGTACTGAAGTGCTAATAGTCCCCATTCCACCACCTTCTTTATCTGTACAGTCAGGTGCTGCCACATCTTCCTCACAGAAGACAGCTTAAAAGATGAGCTTGCAAGTGTAAATATAGCCAAATATTTTAAAATATTAACCCCTTGGAAAAAAAAGAAGCCTGAGTCACACTGCCACGCTGCTGCAGAACGTGGCTTTTTTGTGTGATATTGTATTTGCAGGCACTTTTGCCCATTGCATGCTTTGATGGACAGGGAGTGTTGTTTCCAAAGGACTGTTGGAGATTGAGGGTTGATGGAAGGGGACAAGTGGGAGTGGTATTCAACAGAAATTTAATTTGCAGCCTCTGAGAAAAGGAGCACGATAATCCATCTTCCTAACTGATTTACATAAACAAAATRTGATTTGTGATACTCCTTCCCAGAACCTAAGCCTTGGCCGCTCTGTACGCCCATCATTTGGAGTAACAGGGATGTTTTCTTGAGCGCTGGCAATTCACRAAACTGCAGGGCTCAAACACTATGTTCAAATGTTAAGTGAGCGAGAATTTAKTTAATATCTTTTTTGGAGTTTCAGCCTAGTTGAAGCTGTCCCTGTAAACACAGCAGCCAGGGACTTTGCTTGTCCTGCTGATCAATGTCAAAAAACATGAGGCTGCTCATTATGTCCTYAGTGCCAGCGACGCTGCAGACTTTTAATCTGTCACTATTTATGGACCGAACTCTGAGAATTCAGCTGACAATACGTTAAACTATAAGGCACTCAGTTGTTTTTCCTCTAATACACATAGTAAACATTTTGCTTTAAAGTAATATCCATGAGAATCAAGCAGTTCAATAACTGCAAGTGATACAGCATTTTAATYGCACAATAACTACAGTAATTTTCCACAGTTCCATAGATATCTGCTGAATGGGCTCTGCTTCCTTGACCCACTGGGCTCCCTGAGGTTCTGACTCTTTGTTTCTTAATACAGGGACCAGGGCAAACTTGTAAGAACTTGAAAATGCTTTTATGGCTGCAAGGGAAATTTTAAGAATGTGTTTTTAGTCTATATGGAATAAGCAGTAATTTTAGCAMGGATCTTTTCAAATAATGATATGCAATCTTTGTGGTTCCTATTTTGCATAATTAACTGGTAAGAAAAACTTAGCGTGTTAAGTATATTTAATGACCTTAGCACCCTGGCTGAAAACAGATAATACAGTCAGGGGCAAAATGAATGGAAATGTTCCCAAGACTTGGTTAAGTTCAAGGATCCTGGTATTTTTCACTAGAAAAATTCTGCTCCTGATGTGAGGAGAAGAGTCAGAGATTTAACTGAGATCATTTTTGAATCAGTAGCCTTGCAAAATCGCTATTAGGAGACAGAGATGAGCGAAGTGTTATAATGAATAAGGATATCCTCTGCTGGCCAAGAGAAACTCTGCGTGTACTGATGAATGGGACTAAAAGCATGATCAGATTAAATTCAATAAGAAAGGATGTGGTTATGTTTCATGCAGCTGTAGCAGCAAATGCAATTAAAKTTTTCCTTTAAAATGTAAGTTTCAGTGTTTTCAGTGCCTAAATCTAATTGAAATGCAGTCTTCCTAAATGATAGTCTTCCTCTGCTGGTAAAGGGCATTGTGATAAAAGTATATTTACTTGAAATCAATATTTGTTCCTAATTATTATTAATACAAAATTTGTAAGATGTCTAAATATTATCATACTGAGCGCTATTTGTAGTGTACTTCCTACGTTGATTAAAAATAGAGATACACCCTTTTTATCCATATTAACATATTGGCATCTTAAGGAAATACAGTTTTAACAATGTTGTCATGGCTAATGGTTAGCGAAAAAATACCATGGAGGAACAGTCTCTTAAGTGTTCATGAGAATACAATTGCAGACAATAGACCAAGAAGGTGTTAAACGAAAGTATTTATTTACATTATTATATTTTATGGTGCTTGACTGGTTTATAGAATACTGTACAAAATACAAAGAAGTCCTCAATTTCAAATTTTTTTTTCACTTTTAATTTAAGCTTGTTCTTCTCAATATTTACTTCAGCATTTAAAATCCATTGGAAAATAGCATAAAATTTGAATCAGCACAAAATTAAGATTTTTAATTTTCCATGAAATGGGAAGAAAAGCCTGAAATATTGATTATTTCAAATCATACCTATTTGCCTATTTTGAATATTATCAGTTGAAGAGTGTTCAAACATTGCATAATGGTATGCATTATTAAATATATAAAATATTGCTTTACATAATTACACTAAAATCTTAAGACCACTATATAAAGCCTTTTCTCTCTTGGTACTAGCAGAAGAACTATATTGTAGAACTATAGTTTTCAGAGTCTTATATCACTTCTGCTTTAACTAGTCACAGTACCTAAATTTATGTCTCACTACTGTAAAAAAAAGGTTGCTTTRGTTTAGGTAGCTAGTAGTGAGATTTCAGAAAGTGGAGCAGAAAGTCATTTGATAACCTTACTTTAAAAAGAAGACTGATAAATAATTGAACTTTCAAGTTGAARTGATTCAACTTGAATTGAAGAAAAGCGAACTGCTGGAAATAATGCTTCCACTGGGGACTTTTAGGTTTAATAACTGCATCGTGGCTGGGAATGTCCTAAAAGACTATCTGCCAGCTGAAGGTGCAAGGTCAGGTCCTGCTAAGGAACCTTCAGCTTGATGATGATGATGATGATGAGGAGGAGGAGGATGAGAAGGATGAGGATGAGGAGGATGATGATGAGGAGGAGGATGATGATGAGGAGGATGATGAGGAGGAGGATGAGCATGATGATGATGAGGATGATGATGATGAGGAGGAGGAGGAGGATGAGAAGGATGAGGATGAGGAGGAGGAGGATGAGGAGGAGGATGATGATGAGGAGGAGGATGAGGATGATGATGAGGATGATGATGAGGAGGAGGATGATGATGATGATGAGGAGGAGAATGAGTATGATGAGGAGGATGATGATGATGAGGATGATGAGGAGGAGGAGGATGATGATGATGATGATGATGAGGAGGAGGATGAGGAGGAGGATGATGATGATGATGAGGAGGAGGAGGAGGAGGGGGGGGCACCTGGGCCCCTTTGGGAAGTCTCCAGGTGGCAGAGGGTTTCCCAGTTGGCTTTTGCACGGCAGCCAGGCCAGGGGCAGCAGGTTTCCCTCTGTGCTCTGCCAGCACCTCASAAGGATGTAAGTGAGCAGAACACGSCAGTTTGTGTCTTTACAAATAAGGGAGTTCGCTCACAGTCTTTGGCTAATGAGCAGGACAAAGGGGTGAATGCAGGGGGAAGACTGAGAGGAGCCAGGAGTGAGTGGGACAAAGGAGCAGCATATGGCAAGAGTTCAGGACCTTTACAAAGAAGGGGATTGCTCCCCACCCTTTGGCAAGGAGGACAAAGGAGCCACCTGAACTCAGGCGAGAATGGGAGGAAGGAGATAGGATGCTTGCTATGGGCAGGCCAGGAAGGCCRTAATTCTGAGTAGCATGGCCAATGGGTAAAAAAGAGGGCTACCTCATTTGGGAAATTAGGATAAAAGGGGGCTGTGGCCTCCAGCAATTTGATCTGGTATGCCCTGAGAGGGTATGCCCTGGTGGGTTTGGTCTCTAGTCAAATAGAGTTTTAAGACTCCTCTCTCCCTGTGGATGTTTGATCCTTGGCAGGGAGGTTTTCCACATATGAGGGAACTATTGTGCCTCCTTGCTGCAGTTTTGTTGAAGGAAGAGGATGGAGCGGAGAGATGTAAGTAAAACTCTTGCATTTCTTCAACGATGCTTGGTTGTTATTTTCTTGTTGGTGAACAGATGTTGTGTGAGCTGCCTGGGGGCCTCAGGGGCTCTTCCTGGATGCCTTGAGGAATCCTGTGTCACATGCTCTAGSAGACCCTGTGAGTGYRGGGAAGTTGGGCTAGATGATGTCTTTAGGTCCCTTTCAACCACATGGATTCTGTGATTCTGTGGTTTTGTGTATGTAGAGRGTCTTTGTGTCTCTGCATGCTGCTTTTGTCTTGCACAATGTGGCACTCTTACTGTGGCAGGAGCTTCCCTGGGCCCAAAACCCCACCCTGCAGAGGAAGACTAAGGGAGAACCCAGCTGCTTCCCTGGCTCTTGTTGGGGGAGAGCCCTGGGTGTGTCCTGGTGGTCTTCCCTCTCTAGACCTCTTGGATAGTAAAAATGAATAGAAGATGTTATGTGATATATTTTGACACTACCTTTTTGAGGCATTATGGAATGGTTTTGTAGCTTGAGTGGCACATGTCAAAAGCTGAAATACTCATTGATGGTCCAAATCTATGGTTTAGGGTATAATAAAATACAACACAGTCTAACAGCTGGAAATACTTCCTAGGGATTCCTTTTTTAAATAATCTTTTACTCTCCACTTTTATGTTAGATTACAGGTGTTTTCTAAACTTTCATTGGCTGTCTCTTTCACAAAGCRTGGGAGATATTTTTTCAGTTAATTTTGGTGGGAGAAACACACTGAAAAATAACATTCTTGTGAATGGATGRTCTGGAAAGTCTTAAATGCCCAATGTATTAAAAAAGCTGCCATAAAAGTTATTATAATTGGATCTAGGTTATATTTCTCACTTCAGAGATTCTGTGCTGAAGTGAATTAGCCTATGAAGGGCCTAGTCAGTGAGATGTAATCACAGTTCTGTATCTGTCTAGACTGCATTAAAGTTCACCTTACTGATATAACCCTGGAGTTATTTAAACTTCTCCTTGCTGTTCCATCTTTGCTTTTACCTGGAGTATTGGGGGGGGGGCAATTCTGGGCTCCCTGGGACAAGAGGGATGTGGAACTTCTAGAGAGGGTCCAGCAATGAGTGACAAAGATGATTAAGGCACTGGAGCACCTATTGTATAAGGAAAGACTAAGCGAGCTGGGCCTCTTTAGCCTGGAGAGGAGGAGACTGAGAGGAGATCTGATCAATAAGTACAAGCACCTGAGGGGAGAATGTAGGGAGGATGAGACCAAAGTCTTTTTGGTGATGGACAGAGACAGAACAAGGGAAAATGGGYGCAAGTTGAAACCCAGGCAGTTCCATCCCCATGTGAGGAAGAACTTTGCTGTGAGGGTGCTGGAGCCCTGGCACAGGCTGTCCAGGGAGGCTGTGGAGGCTCCTGCTCTGGAGATCTTCCAAACCCACCTGGATGCCACCCTGTGCCCCGTGCTCTGGGTGTCCCTGCTGGAGCAGGGGGTTGGACTGGATGATCTCTAGAGGTTCCTTCCAACCTCAAGATCACAGAATCCCAGAATGGTTTATTCAGAAAGCYGTGATTACAGCCAAAATCTAGAAATCTCCTAGAGGCCAGCTTGTATGGAAACTTTAWTTTTTAAAAAATAGCTTTTTGATATAACCACTGCTTTAAGTTTGTTGCAAATATACACCATGCATGTACATTATCTTGAAAGTTAACTTTTTATAACCTAATTTGATTAAGCTGTAGCAAGTATTGTAATGTTATTGTTTCACATAGATAACTAGTTAAAACTTAATTTTTAGCTGCTGCTCACTTRTGGTGCGGCCTGCTTTTGTTGACTCAAATTTTCTCTTTAGCTTCAGTAATGTGAACACTATGGAAGGCAAAAAAAAGTACATAAATAYTTGAGCGTTGCTGTAACTTCTGGAATTATAACAAATGCTTACCTTGAAGATTACTTGCTAAGCTCCAGACTATGCCTAGTTAAAACCAATTATTTCCTTCAATAGTAGAAAAGAGAATGAAATTTCTGACTAACTGGTGTCTGAAAASGTAAAAATCTCGTAGGCTAAGTATATCTTTTATGTGTGATATGTGTCAAGGCAGGACACATATACTCAGTATTTTAGGAAAGGGAATGAGGATCTCTAAAAGGTAGAACTTATAGCCAAGTACAGGGCTTTGTAGTGTGTTATGAACCAGGCTGAATTACAGAAGCACATAATAGGCACACACACACACAMAAAAAAAAGGATAAAAGACAATTCCTTAGAATCAAAGAAAAAGATAGTACCACAAGAGTTGTGTGTTTGTTTTCTTCAGTCAGAGGTAAGTGCTTACCGGTAAGTGCTGCTCTATAAAGAATAGACCTTGTTAAATGGAGTTGTATGTGTGTGTTGGGGAGCATTTGTATTTGTTTGGGGAGGAGGTCACTCAGCATCACAGTTATAGACAGAACACATMTAGAAAATAATCTCTGAGGAGATGTTTTGACATTTTCAAGCCATTAACATTGAACTGCTTGAACCTGCCGGTCCAATATTGGAAAGCTTCTTTTTAAGGAGCCTCACCCTTTCTCTGAGATCGCTGACAAACAACAATATTATTAAGAGAGAGGAGGAAAAAAGTGGGGCTTGAGAGGGGGGAAAAACGTGGGGGTTGAGTTTTGCTTATTTGGGAGGACTCTGRAACAAGGGCTGGAAGAAGAGTTGTCCCCAGAGAAGTGGAAGAACAACCAATCCCATTGACCTCTCACAGCATGAGGACTAAGGAGATGTCGTGGAAGTGATTAGGAGAAGCTTCAGAAAGTGGTTGTAAGGAATATATTCTGTTGACTGAAGGGAGAGAAGGGAAGTGCCCATAACKTAATAACCTACTGGAGAAATATAAAATGCAAAACTTCCATTATTCTTTAAAGCAGCACTGGTCTCTTGTTTTCACTGAGCTCTTTCTTTGGAAATTTCAGAATCTAAGTCAAATCTCATTTCTGTCAAAAGCAGATAATATAATTGACTCAGAAAAGAGCCAGAAGGCAAGTCTATGTCAATGTAAAACCTTAATTATAGGAAATTAATGATTTGGAATTGAATAAGGTTTCTYTTTTTTTCTGTTGATATTATTCTCCAAATGATCACTACAAATATTCTTATTTAAAATTAGAGATGAATTGTTCCCAGGAACATTTAATGCTCTAATTCTTCTAACTTATTTTGCGAGTTAAAGTATGCTTGCGATTTGCTGGAAACTGAAAACCTCATTTCCATTATTAAAAGTAATAAATCTATTTGGATACAATTTCATGAATTTATCTGGAAATAGTTGCATTTAATATATTATAACTTGCATGAGCAACAGTGATCAATTAACCTCTCTTGTACRAATGCCAGGGAGTTTTTCAAGGGTTCAGTTTTCAAGAATGACTCRGAGTAGGTTTATAAACATGGCGTATCCAAATAAAGAAGTCATAGAACAAACTTGTATTTGATTTTTGGAGAGTTGCTACGTGCCAAATAAAGAAGGTTTGCTTCTAAACTTAAGCTTGAATAAAGGATACGAGTTTGTAACAGTTCRTGGTGCATCTTGCTCACTCACTGATTTCAGATGAAAAGAATCCTCTGTATTGTTTTGTATTACGACTATATAAGCCGTGGTCAGAGCTGTTATGGGGTAGCAGTGTTAAGGGATCCTCTCTTGGGCACTTCGATGGTGCTTTGGCACCCTATGGCCTTTCCTATGTAAGCATGGCTGGTTCCACGGGTGAAGAAAGGTGTGCTATATCCTGTACACTACAGAGCAGTCTGATGCACCGTCTGAACTTTAAATGATATTAAATATGAGAGCTAAGGAATTTTTCCTTAGCCCTGGCTTAGACGGAGACTTGTCAGATCTGCTGAGGACTTGCTATGCCTGGAATGCCTGTTGGTGAGTCAGAGCACTGAGGTGGCCACGAGTTCTGTGCTTAAGCATTCTCTTTTTGCAGCCAATGGTGAAAATTCCTGTGGCTTTGAAAGAGCTGGTGTGCTTGTGGATTAGGATTTTTGGATTAAAACACCTGTTTTTTTTGGATTAAAACACCTGGTTAACTACTCTATGATTACTATTATGATGATCTCAGATTTGTGAAGATTACTGTGAGACTTCAGGCTACAGAATACTCTCACTATGATCCAGCTCAAAGTAAAACTTAAAATGTAGCAGCACTATTACAGGAAGCCTTACTATTTTTGCTGTCTAGATATTTCACATATTATTTGTCTTAGAGAGATTGGTCTTAAAATAAACCTGAGCATAATTGGAAGACTTCCTTTCGTAAGGTCTAGCGGACTTGTTGAAATGAACTTTATATAACCTAATCAATATACAGCAGGTTATTTCAAAGTATTTGTAGCTTGAACTTTAGTTTTTGATTGGCATGATAATCTTTTTCCAAAAATTAAAATGAGTGGTAAAGAGCAAACTCCTTACCTGAAATGGTGAAATGACTGGCCAGTTCTGACCATTGTTAGGGTCTCTTATCTATAATGTGCCTATTCTTTTTGCTTGCTTTCATTGTCCAAAGTCTTCTGAAAGCCAGTGATTCTGTGCAGTCTTTAGGACTTTTTTATTTCCGTAACTACCAGAATGAACAGCATAGGAAAACACAGCAAAACCTGACACAGTTTGTCTTAAGACTCATGAACTATGCTCCCCTGCTCTTTTTCTCCTACCTTCTCCTCAAACTAAGTTTCATTAAATCAAAGTGTCTGTTTCATAACTCAAAAGCAGTTTTATTAGATTTATCTTTGGGGGAAGCAGAATTTAAATAACACTTAGTTTTTTGCATGAAAATAATAAAAAGAGGATCTTAATTCAAGAATTTCTACCTGTGCAATCAGTACAAAGGGAAAGTGGGAGAATAATCGTCAGCAATATCAATTCTAAGTCCTTGTATCTTTTTGTGAAGCTTTAGCACAGTACTGTCTGTTCCTACATCTATCAATTAAATTTCCTTTTCAAATACAAAGGAGGAAAAGGAACTCTCCTGGATTTGTTTGGGTCTTATTTAATCAAGAATATCATCTACTTGAATGTTCTGCCTATCGGAAATAAATGGAGATCAGAACACCTGACCCACTTGGGTGCTGGCAGGCATCATGTGAAAACAAAACCAACAAACTTGGTAACGAGGGAACCTTGATATCTTAAATTCARGCCAAGTGTTTGGTACCGAAGTCTGTTAGCTTAAAAAGTGACTGCCTGAGGATGAACTAGGGTATTTTTTCATTAATATTCAGCACAATGGCCCAAAAGAATAATCTTCAGCCACTGACACACATTCATCCACCATCAGCTACAATAAACTCAAAAGCTGGGGGAATACAAGAGAAGCAAGGAGATAAAACAAAATGCTGCTTAGCTGTGTTGGGGATTATCATTCTTGGATCCTTTCCCAACTGCATTTCAATTCACAAGTAACTTCAGCAGTCAGTTTGCATTTACATGGGTTATAAATCTAGGGAAGCTGAAGTGTATCACGGGCAGTCTCCCTTTTTATTTCCTTAAGTCTTCCAGTCTCTGGCCAACTGGGCTTGTGTTAAATTGCTGCCTTTTGTATCACGTAGCTGATATCAAAGATGATTATGGGTCAAAARTAGGGCAGGTGAGTGGAAGATAACACTGGCTATGTTGATTGACTTATGTATCCCTAACCTTGGTTTAAAATACTTCTAAATAGTAATTACCTAAGGAAAATATTTTAGGGTGAAACAAGAAATCGGTTCCTGCAGATTTGCTGGCAGATTGACCAGTATTACATACTAGAGCTTATAGTGATCAAACTCATTAATAGGAAGTTATTTTTCCTTTTTAGAATGAGGTTAGCTCTAATTAAGTTTCAGTTGAAACTGAAATGACAGAGTGCTATGGCGACTTAAAATTTAGAAGWATTTTCAGGAGTGGGGAGTGGTAAAGAGCCACATCAATGCATTTGCTGTGTGGTTGAGTCATAAATAAGATATGCAGTGCAAATGCTCTACAATAAATATTGTGAAACAAATCCTTRAAACAGTATAGATTTCTCCAAGCTTCCCTTATTTAATGAATAAGACTGTATATCAAGATCCATAGTAGGAGACCCTGAAAAAGCAATACATTTTCCTTATTTACATTTTCAAAGTCTCTTGTATGATTTGCTGTGCACTGAAGTGCTATATTTTTCACTGCATTTTGTGTAACTGCAGGCAATTAGAATTAGGATACTTTGAGGTTTTGCTTGTCAAGAGAAACATTACTCTGTCTAAAATGTGTGTGTTTCTCTTGTAGGACCTAAAGCAGGGACAGAGATGCACATTTTTTTTCCACACAGGCAGCACTATGAAGGACTTTTTCCAGTCTGGCTATTCTAGTTTATAGAAGCAGCATATTTGACCCCTCGCATATGTCTTTGACTATTCAACTGGCCAACAGAAGCTACTGAGTAGCACAGAGGAGATGCTTAGTTCTTAGCAGAAATATGCCCTTTTCAGGCTTTTTAKGTCTGTGTAGGCAAGATTACTATGAAAATATCTTGCAGTAGGTTAGGTATGAGCTGGTCATGACCCGGAGAACTTGTGAAAAATGCTGAAGGACTTCATTTTTCCTTCTTTCTTTAGTATCTAGGTTTTCCCTTGCACGGGAGCTGTACATCTATCCTATGTTTGTACAACACAAGTATTTTTTGATGTCCTCAGTGAGGAACAATCTCAAAAACAACTCCAACTGTCTAACTTGACAGTTTAATCCTGTTATTAACAGAGTCTTCAAGGATTTGGGATCTAGTTGGTTAAAAAATAGCAAAACTGATAGGACTTCCATGCAATTCTGCAATGGTACAAGCAAAATTACTGGATTTTATGTCCCATTTAGTTAAAATTGACTGAGACTAGCCTTTTCTTCAAATGAGGTTAAATAAGTTCAAAGCTAGTAAGCYGTATTAATTTCATTAACTTAATCTTCAGTATGATTCCTTGAGATTAATTAGATTAATCTGGTGGAAKTTGAGTAACTACTATTTGAATTATAGTGTTGTATAGCTCATAGCTGCAAGAGACATAGTGGAACTGTAAAGTGCTGTTCTTTGCATCTCCAAGCAACCCCTTTAGAGCAAGTGTCAAGAAAGTAAGAAACAACTTTGATCAAGTATGGACATAACTCTCCTTAGGTGGACCATAAAATCAACTTGGCTTAAATTCATCACASTATGCTTAAATGTAAGCAAGACATTGAAAATTAAATCTGGAGTATGGACAGTAGTGGTTAAGTTCCAGAGACCTCAGTGCAYRTGTCTTGTAATGAATTTGGCCTGCRGATCAYAGTGGTCATCTTGACAATTTTCGGTAACTGTGTCCAGTGTGTATCTCCCTGTGTTCTAAAAGCAATATCCTTCCATTCATATTGCTTCCTTTCCCAATACAATTTCTCTTCTGATGCCAGTGCGGATATTGATGGGTCCATTAAAGCTTTTAGCAAGAGTGTTTTAGAACAGGAACAAGGTTGTATGCTAATAAAGTGATACACATTTGGTTAATAGCAAAAAAAAAAGTGCCTCCCTAGGCAAAGAGTGCTGTTGTTTTTTAGGCTTATTACCAGTGATAGTTTGGACGGTAATTAGATCTTTCTTTAAAGATTCCAACAAGCCAATAATCTAATAAGAGCTGAGTAAATTAAAATAATTACCGTCCAAACCACAGAACTTGTTAGGTGTGGTTCCTTGTATATCTTTAATGATGTATGAAGCAATATATAAGCTACCAAAATATTTCCTCAAATGTGGAGTTCTCTTACACCACTCTAAAGCTTTGCTCTGGGCTATAGGACTAACTTCCTCATTCTGTGAGGGTTAATGTCTCAGAAGAGGCAATGTAACTGCTAGTCTCTGTTTTCTGTATGTCGATAAAGTGGGTTACGAGCTACTTTTTTTCTGGATGACTTATTCTCTGTTTTGGAGGGTGACTTTAAGGTGTTTTCATGTTGTGGTTTTTTGTTGGAAGTAATACATTTCATTGTATCCTCTTTACCTTCCTTTTAAATACCAGGAAGCAATTGTGGTAGGGCTGTGGAAATGAGCACAGAAATAGAGGGGCAAGACTGCATTTCTAATCTGAGGCCTCAAAATGGGGATGAGCATATGGTGATTCTTGCTAAAAACTGTCATGCTTGTCCAAACCTCTTTATTTTGCGTGATAGGAATTAGTTTTTCTGACACAGTTCCATTTTTGCTGTGAGTTTAAATGTCTGTACTGCCACCTTGAATTCCCATCATGTAAGTTCATCCCTAGCTTTCAGACCTTGAAAAGGGTTAAAATTTTCTCAAAAAATTAATGACTAACTTCCCTTCTTCTCCCCTTACCCTCTTTCTTTTCAGTCTCTTTATCAACTTTTCTTATCCCTAGTTCTTGTCTGTACGGTTGAAACCCCCTGTTTTTTGAGCTAGGGCTTGTTTCAAGGCTCTGACATACATTTTGTCACCTCTGCAACTGGAAGCTCATATACATTTATAATAGTATTCAAAATGAGATTTAGCAAACATTATAAAAGCCTACCCAGACTGGAAGAGTTTTTCATACTCTTCTCCCCTTAAACTTGTTTAGACGTGGTAGCTGAAAGGAAGTACCTGGAGCCTTTGGAGAGCTGGGAAGATGATGAGCTTTTTCTGATACAGGAATAGCAGGTGAGAAGTATCAGCTCTGTTTTGCTGAAGACAGTGAGTGATCATTGGTCAGGAAGAGGCAGAATTTCACGTCCCTTTCTTCAGCAAAAGGAAAAAAAGATATTTCAGCTGCAAATTGTCCTGGTCTCAACCTTCTGAATTCCTTTACAAGCATCCTTGGCAGTAAGTAATAGGAGATATACTAGTACATAGTTGATACCTTTCTAACTTTTGTGAACACTAATTCAAAAGCATAAACAGTGCACCATCTGCTGCTCTTCTGCATTAGAATACCCCGTGATGACTATTCAAGCTCCTTTTGCAAAGCTCAGCTAATTGGGAGTGCTGCAGGMGTGTATTCATCACTTGTACAGTAGCATATGCGTTTCTTAGCACAAGTGCTAATTGTTGCTGCTGCCCATCTCTAAAGCAATTTATTCAGGTATGAGCCTCATTACGAAACTAATTCTAACTAGCTGAAGGTGTTTTTTGCACCTGTTGATAAATACTATTTTAATTAACAGGACTCAGTGTCACCTCAGACTTTATTCTGAGGAAAAAAAAAATCTAATGTTCTTTATATGTTCGAACTAAGGATTTTTTTTTTTTTTTTGAGAAAAAAAATACCCAGAGCTTCTAGAAGAACTGTTTCCACAGCAATACTTGTAGCCTATTTTCATCTGAAAGCAATTCTTCCCTCCCTTGTGCGCCTCACAGAATCATAGAATAGCTGAGGTTGGAAGAAACCTTTAGAGATAATCTAGTTCAACCTCCCTGCTCAAGCAAGCTCACCTGCAGCACACTACCTAGGGCTATGTCCAGACAGCTTTTGAACAGCTCCATAAGGAGTTTCCATCTCTAAGGATGCCAATAAAAGATGTGAAAGATATGGATGACTATAGTCTAGGGAATGAGTGGATAAAATGTACATATAGGTGACTCCGCATTTACGCCARGGACAACTGGTGTCATTTAACATGGGAGACAGAAGTTGCTTAGAAGCATAAAGACTCATSTAAATCTTTACATTTGATGTTTGTTCAGCCTTGCAACAGACTAGTGTTTCTGCTGAAGCAGGTACTAAACATGTGCCAATTATCTGTGGGTCAGCTATTGCTCGTAAGACATTAATGGCACGATGATCCAYGTAGAGAACCAGGATATAGTGGATTTACCTTCCTGATGTTATGTTAGCTAGGAGCATGAAAGTAGGCTTTATTACTCTAGTCCTTGCATGGTCGAGTACCACGTAAGGGCACAGAAGGTGGCAATGAACAGAAAATAGCTTTTTTTTGTTCTTCTGCTCTCCCAAAATAATCTTCATGTGCTTTCTGTTCCCCTCCGTCTTGCTAAGTACCTTTGGCTCAAGACTGAGAGGGAACAGTGATTCTGCCCGCTCCAGACTTCGAGCGCACAGTTCCTCTAGATGGCAGATAGAGCACAGAAACCTAAACTTTTCCTGGTCTTGTCTTGGAGTATTGTTTGCCAAAATTCTTTCCTCCTCAGGGCCAGAGGACTAGACTGTGTTAATATTAAACTTAAGTAGCCTTAATGTGTGTGTAGTTGATTCTAGCCCGCAAAAAAAAGATAGCGGCATTTCTCTACTCCAGCAGTAGTAGGGAGAGTAAGAAGACAGTTTTGCATTAATCTTGATCAGTTTGTGGCTGGGGTTATCTAAATGTTTATGTGTGGTAATAGGAGACTGAAGCTCAGGGTGTCTGTGCGGGAGCGGTGTGCTTGGGGATCCCCATTCAGACGTCAACACTGAGGCAGGAATTGCTGGATTTTCCTCCATTCTCACCATAGCACTTTCCAAATTGTTCAAGAGGTACTTCGTAATTCACTGTTTTTAATTTCACTGGACTTCCCTCTCCATCCTCCTTAGTGTTATAAGTAGCCAATGCATTTTCAATAGCAATTAAGCATTTGGAAGTAACACATACAATGGATCCTCTGGAAAGAGGAAGGGAAATGAAATTCTGTGATATGTAGGTGTTTTTGTTATTACTAACACTGTTATTAATATTTTAATAGTTATTACTAATATTCAGTAATTATTGTTTACACTTATTTTTTGTGAGTTTTCATTCTTGACATAAAATGATATTTATACRTGTAGAGTTATAATGCCATTTTTGCCAGTCTAATGCTAGTCCCAGTGCTCAGTGSGATAGCAGCGATGTTTCTTTTTGAAGCTCAAGGAAATCCTTACAGCTGGGATAGGGCGAGGGCAGAAAGAGGTTTAGAAAGAGTGTGTCAGAGCTTCAGAATGCTGGGACCACTTCACTAGCGTCCAGGAGGAATCAGAGGCGCCAGCTCTAGCCCTGTGTGCCCCACACGTGTGCTTCTTCTGTCAGCGTGGTACTCTGCACTACGGAGCCTGGCTAGAACAGCAGTGCAGTGCWCTACGTCCCACCACATGCCACCACCTGTGCCTGCTGCAGGTTGTGCTTTGGAAATAGTCCTGTCATCTGAWGTACCATTAGAATAATTGATGACAGAGCTGAGTGCCCAACCTAACAGCAGAGATTTTGCAAAAAAGAAAAAAAAAAAAAATACCAATGGCTCTTCCTTGGTATACTGATTCTTCCAGTTTAGGGTCATATCTGAAGGTACCAGATTTGTAGAATCAGAATCAAGTTCTATCCTGCACTGTTTATCTCCAGAAGCCCTGCAGTTTCTGTCTCCTTCCTTTAACAGTTTTAAAAATCTGATAGGTKCAGATTACACTACAGTGCTGCTATTTGGCATCCAAATGTGAAGCCCACGCATTCTGTATTTTGCTTTTTTTTTTGCAAACTAAGCTTAAAAAGCTACTCTTGCATGATCTATCAGWGGTCCTGGTCAACAGGGGAGGTTCCAGACAAATTGTCAGTGTGATGCCCATCGATTTAAACAATAGTCGGATTGAGGATCCAGGGGACTACAGGCTTGCCCTTGTTAACAGAGAAGATTATGGAGCAGATCATCAAGAGGGTGATCACAGGTGTGGGACAACCAKGGGTTCAGGCCCAGCCAACATGGTTTCAGGAAAGGCAGGTCCTGCTTCACCAACCTGATCTCCTATGCCTTGGTGGGTCTGTGACCAGTTAGTGGTGGAGGGAAAGGCTGTGGATTGGCTCTGCTAAGACTGCAGTAAGGCCTTGGACAGTCTGTCACTGCCTCTTCCTGCAGGAGCTGGCAGCTCATGCCTTATACAGGTGACTCTTCACTGGATGAAGAACTGGCTGGTTGGTCGGGCCCAGATAGTGGTGGGTGAATGCAATCAAATGCACCTGCCAACTGGTCATGAGTGGTGCTTGCTCCCCAGGGGTCAGTATTGGGGCCAGTCCTCTTTAATATCTTTATYGATAATCTGGACGAGGGGATGGAGTGCAGCCTCAGCAAATTTGCAGATGACACCAAGCTGGGAGGAAGGACTGATTTGCTTGAGGGTAGGAAGGCTCTGCAGAGGGATCTGGACAGRCTGGATTGATGGGCTGAGGTCAACTGTATGAGGGTCAACAAGGCCTGGTGGCGGGTCCTGCACTGTGGTCACCACCAGCCCGTGCAGCTCTACAGGCYGGGGGCAGAGCGGCTGCAGAGCTGCACGGCAGAGAAGGATCTGGGTGCTGCTYGAYSGGCRGCTGAACACGAGACAGCTCCGTGCCCASGYGGCCACGGAGGCCGACGGCCTCCTGGCTGCTATCRGGAACAGCGGAGCCAGCAGGAGCGGGGAAGGGATCGTCCCCCCGCRCTCAGCACTGCTGAGGCTGCRCCTTGGACACTGGGCTCAGTTTTGGGCCCCTCGCTGCAGGGGACACACTGAGGTGCTGGAGCGTGTCCAAAGGGCAGCGAAGCCCGTGCAGGGGCTGGAGCTCAGAGCTCAGGAGGAGACAGTCCATGGACGTGGTGAGGTCACTGTCCCCAGGAGTGTTCAAGAAAGGTGTAGAGGCATTTAAGAACACTGAAGAAAGCAGACGTGGTGGTGATGATTTTAGTTGGATTTGATGATTTTAAAGATCTTTTTTCCAGCCATAATGATTCTAAGATTCTATATTAAATGCTGCGGGTTTAACTTTTGTCGCCACTTGCCTCTTGCACAATGCTGAAGTGACTAAGCACAGTAACCAAGCCAAGAGRCCAAGCTTCAGCCTTTCTTTATGTAGTCATAGGTGACTAAAGAGGCAAAGCACAAGCTGATTTGCCCCTCGCTCTAAACTTATGRTGAATAAGCTGATGTTTCACTTTCAGTTATGTAGTTTATTTGCCTTATACATAATGCAATCATTGACATGCAATATATTTCCCAGATCTGAATAAGATATTTCAAACGAGACACTAAAATCCATAATTAATTACATTACARTGTTCAAATCGGATTTTGTTTTGTGGCTGGTCAAAAATACAGTTTCATTACAAGATTAGAAACCTTTTAAAATTAAGTAACAACAGGCATCTGTGGCCACACGCGCTAGCACTAATGTGGTTAGGAATGTATCATTAGTAAACACTATCTTCAGAGGGTTGTGCTTTGCCCACAAAGCTTTATCTTGCTCTATATTTCACAGAAAAGAACAGTTGGTAGGTAGCTTAGATTTCTAGTAATATTGCAAAGGTATYGCCCAGAGTTTTATCTTTGCTCAAAGGATTTTATAAACATTTGGCCCGTTAATTTCTGCTGGAATATCATATACTCTTTTTTTTTTTTTCCAGTTTTAGTGATTTGTAGGGTTAGAGTGCATATGAGYAGCAAGACTTAACAGTAATTCTGTGTGGGCTGCTTAGCTTTGATTTGTTGAAATCTGTCTATTAGTGTCTGGGGCAGATTTTGTGCTGGGAAGGCTTTGGTGTCACGTTCTTGTTTCTGTTCTGCAGAAAGACTTCCTGTTTTCAATGGGTAATGTTTCAGTTGGAAATGCCACTTGCTTTCAATATTTTATATTAAGAGGAGGTCAAACATTTGCCCAAACGGGTGATATTATTTCATTAAACTTTATGATATACAGACTATATAAAAATGTTTGTATTCTGTGCAAGCATTAATTTTTACATACAAATCTTCTGTAACTTGCCTAAGATGATGTAATGGAACCTACATTTAGTGTTATCAGGAATTGCTATCCTAATTCATTTTAAAYCACTGAAAAAAGTAATCTTTACTGCTTTATATCAGACTCATTTCGTGCATGGCCTTCTGGCAGTCTTCAGCTTGTGGTTGAAGTCCCATAAATCTATGTCGAAGCTAGTCCCTCATCTGCATGGGTGGGTGCTTTAGCAGGGTCTTTGGCAGGGTTTTAACCCAGCACAGGCACTTCCATTCGTCCGAGCTTCATGTCGTGGAATGTTTTGCAGGGATCACTTATGTAAACAGTCGGGCAGATCTTCAGTGAGTTGGTCTCTGTTTATCTTGCTCCAGCATGTCAACACTGGTCTACACCAACTGAGAATTTGGTCCTCCCTMTTTAATTTGTCTGGTCCAGTTTATTTCTTGCTCTCATCTCATGTTTACATCCTATCCATATRTGTTTCTGATGACAGTCTAGTGCCTGTGCAAAAAGAAGCAAATTTATAACACATGTTTTTCTCATAAGCCACTTTCTTCTTGACCTGGCCAACAGTGACCAAACTGGAGGCAAGGCATAGAAGCTATCGCTGAGTAGTTTCTGAGGAAACCTCCATCTCAAACTAAATCATCCTGCTACCTCCGAACCAAACAGTTCAGAGACCGTCTAGGATGTRCAGCTTCTTGCTTTCTTCTCTTGTTTTCCAACTGAGTACCTCTTTCCTTACCAAGAGCTTCTACCTTCATCTGGGTGCCTAACAGGAATAATATGTCTCTATTCCACGGCTTTTAGAAACTTGATTTTACTGATCCTTCGTTTGACTTGGTGTGTTCTGGCATKCAGGAGCACAAATATGCTTGCAAGAAGAATCTGAACACCACTGTCCTGCTATCACAGTGTGTTAGTACAGGAGAGTAGGTGTATTTATTCCTGTACCTTTATATAGCAACCCTACAAAGTGTAATAAGGCCAAGTCTCAAATGGTATATGGAAACATAATGGTCTTCCGCAAAACCTATTTTTAAGAGTTTAGAAATTAACCTTTCCATAGGTTTATTAATCTAGTATATAACTTTTATGTTATAAAAATCCTTATGAAAAATATTTCCGTATCATCACCAACAATTTCCGTTCTCCATTAATTTATGAGTAGTCTTGCACAAAACTAGGCAATAAATTAAAACTAATAGGTGGAATACTAGCAGAGCAGCAAAGAGACCAAAAACGAAATGTGCTGTGGTTGATGCTGYTATCCAGCCAGCAATTCCTCTCTCACTGGAAGTGATGGGTGAAGCAAGGCATGAGGAAAAGCTGTTTGGTTTTCCTTTGTACACCTGAGTTTTGTCAGGATGCTTGGAGTGGAAATCATAGATGCACAAAAGAAAAATGTGGTAGTGACTGGAAATGTGCAGTTCCTATAAGTGTTTCAGCCTGACTTCAGGTGTCCAGGTCTCCATTGCAAATAGAATTTAGAAGGTCTTCGGGTGCTCTGTGGTGCTCACCTTGGCTAGTGCATTGGATGAGAGTGTGGGGAGAAATGCACAGCTATGAACAGGAATGTGCAGAAGGATGATGCTTGATTAAAATATATTTAACTGTGGAACAGAAACTTAAGTTCTTTATCATGGGTTATCCCATATTTAAGCTCACTTAATGAGCAATGGCCAGTGCTTATAAGTATTTCAAATGATGTCTCCTATATCACACTGATGTGTGGTGGAGGCCAGATGCTAATTTTTAATGAATAAAAGCATCTTTGTCTGCCTTGTGGCAGGTTGCAGCACCCTTTCCAGAGACAGTGCTAGCACACTTTGGTGGTGCTTGGGGGCAGGTTGTAATCCTAAATAACAGTGTAAATAACAGGCTGTTGCTGGTCTTTTGCTGAATGTCTTTGTTTTGTATGTTGTTGGAGGGCAGTTTCCCTTATATGCATTTTTAATAAAAATCAAAGAAGAGTATTTTCTGCTGAAATAAACCTCTAATTTCTGACTGTAGGTCAGAACCCAGCAAAATAAGACATTTACTTGATAATCTGTGTTCTAGCAGCTAACAGATAAAAGGTATGAAATTGTTTCTTTCCAGTAAAATGTGCCTGTTCATAAATGGCTTGGAAAGGAGGTACAGGTGTTACCTGCTCTTTTACTAATAGTGAGTAAAAGTGAGCAGGGATCTCTATAAAACAGGTGAAATTGCTGTTATGAGTGCTGTTTTGACAGTGATAACTTTATCAGATAGGAGCTTTTTATTTAATTTTTAAAATATGACCAGGTCCTGAAGAAATAAATATGTTGTTCTGTGAATGAGTTTAAAGTGTAACAACATGAGCATTTAGGCTGCGGCCCTGGCTGCACCAAACTCCCTAAGAAATGAAACTGGACGTCAGGCCAGTGCATTGGTGCTCCTCTTTGTGCTGGCAGTCATGTAACCTTACCTTAATCCAGGGTATTCCCTAATTTGACTACTTCAAAACTGATCCTATGAGGTTTTTCATCTAGACCTTGAAGTGAAGCCTTAGGTCCTCTATGAATATTTAAATCTTTCTGCAGAGTAACTTTATTACATAGTGTAAATGAGCTTCCTCTTGTAGGGTGCTTTTGTTTAAAACCTAAGGCTGCTTGATTTAAACCCAGTTTTCACTGTTTGGGTGAGCTTTATTTGCTTGCTGTAAGACGAGGTCAGTGAAATACAGAAAACTTCCCAAGCATCTCGAAGATGTGCTTAGAAGTCTAGTTCTGACCAAGACTGATGTCTTTTCTTGATATCATTGATCTGATTGCTTTCTCCAATTGTGGGAGGGGAAATGGTGTATCAGCAAGACATGACATATTCTAGGAGCCAGACATAAAAATAAATATACAGTCTTAATTGATGTCGATCTATAAGAACCCAGCTAGAGCGGTCTTGTCCACATTTGAAGAAGCTTTATATTTAATCTACCACATCATGATGTTTTACAGGAATTGCCTTGCCTTCGATTTACTGAACATGTCMATCCTCCTAATGTTTTTTTGATTGTTTTCAGATCCTGCTTTCTGATAGAGAAATCATGTTTTGAATGTTTTTTTTTCCCTGAATTGCTTAACACTGATAGAACTAGTGTATCTTCTTTTTCAGGGATTATGTTATGATATTAAAAACATACTGGGCTAACAAAATAACACTGAATGGTAAAATTCCTTTTCCACTGACTATATATAATGTATTTCATACATGTGCTAGCGTTAATATTTACAAATTAAGTTGATTGCAATTTAAAGACATCCTTCAGCTGCCAGCCTGAAAGATGTAATGCAGACTATTCGTGAGCATGGTCAGTTTGGCCTAAGGCTGCTGTGAGAACACAAAGATCACCAGTTGCTCCCCACTCGTGTCTTTGCACCACTCACATTTGCACAGGGCTGCGTTGCAGTTAACAGAGCTGCAACTTCTAGATCACTGTTCAATAACTGCAGAACATTGAACTACTGATGGCTAAACTAACCAATGGCTAAAAAAGGCAAGCAAGTTATTAGAAGGAGTGGCCAAGAGTGGCTGGGGCAGAAGGTCARAATTTGGAGATTTCTCATCCTGCCACCTGGATCTCATTATTCTTAATGGCATTTCAGACTTCAAGACTTTAGGATCATCTGAGGAAAGCAATCACTGAGCATAAGTAGGAGGATTAGAATTTGGTCCTGTAAAATGTTTGTTTAATTTATTTAGACCATTAAGGAAACTTTTTGCTGTTCTATCTAAAGTTTTGGGGTAAGGTTTTTTCCTTTCAAAAGAAAATAAAGTATCCAGAGATATTGGGACTTGGATAAATATGAGACGAGCTCCTGCGCTGCTCCATCTTCRCAGCTGTAGTAACCCACGTTTGCAATATGCAACTAGATGAAAATAATCGCATATCCTCTAGGCATATATTCTGTGCTGTCTTGTTCAGTGTTTTCTTGTTTTATTTTTAGTTTACAGGGGTTTCAGCTCTCTTCCTTGCTATTGAACAAGTTCTCCCACACGTAAGTCAGTGACTTTTTTTCCCTCCCCTTCTGACTTAAAGCCATATGCTGAAAACAGGAGACCTGAGAGATGACTTATGTATTATAGACTAAGTGATAAGTCAAGCAGAGCTGCATGGAAGATAGTGAAGTAATGTCAGGAAGATGTGCCTAATTAGTGTGAGCAGAGCATCCCATCGTCACAGCTCTGCTTCCTTGAACCCAAACTTAGCACCTCGGCTTGCTGGGATAGTTCTGTATGACCTTGTGCTTCACCAAACAGTAAGATCCAGGAGTCATTTACGCTTTAAGGGGAATATTATCATGTCTGATTTGGCATGTAATCTTTTAGTGGGCTGAGAATGTTTTTCCTTTCTCTTTCTTAACCTGCTGAGAGCACTGAATAAACCAGAAGCAATTTAATARCTATTCAGGATGTGATGTCAAACAGACCTAAGGGAAGAATCTTTTTTCAGGCAGAGTAATGAACTTGCCATGCTGTGACTTCCCAGGTTATGTAAAATGCATTGGGCTGCGTTTCTGAGAACTTTGTGGCAGATCTAGCTGTGTTTTCCCCCTACACTAGTCATCCCTCCTCATCCCAACCTATATCACACTAGGTAAGATAGCTGCGATGTGCAGCTTTACAGAGAATAATTTTCTTACAAGTGAGATAACAAATTATCCCAAGTGCTATAGATCTTTATCACAGACCTATGAATATGTTCAAATGGGGAATATCATTATCCAGCCTGTAAAACCTTACGTGTAACCAGGCTCAGTTTGTGGCTTTGCTAGGTTGGCCGTGTGAGTGCTACACAATTCACACCATTCTGAAAGCATCCCAGAAAAAAGCACTGTGTTAACCTGCTCCCAAGGACGCAAGAATACTGCAGTAAAAATGGAAGGGGACACACACCTAYGCCTCTTCTGGGCTAACCCGTGCTACAAAACAAGCAATTAAACAGATAACATGAGCAACATCTGAAAGAAAGGCCATAGGAGTGAACAGGGTAGTTTTAATAAGTAGTCATCTGTACCAATATATACTTGTTTTGTTATTGCTGTCAACCAAGAAATTGAGAAGCTTTCGTATCAGAATTGTGATGGACTTCAGAATTGGTTGGGTTTTGTGAATTCAGAAAAATTACATTTTTCTGGGTCACACAAAAAGCATGTGGCTAATGAACCTGTGGCTGAAATGCGTTTATGGGAAGGTCACTGCAAAACTGAGTGTCATGACAAGGTAGTAAACCGTTACATGAGACCAATTATATATCATTCCTTTAGTATGCATTGTAAAACCATCAGTCATGATGAAATCTTTTGATATAAATGTGGCTGTGCTCTATAGTTTCAAAAGATCTTCAATTTACTAATATTGTTCCGTGTCCCCTACAAAGTATTTATCTCAATGTTAGTGGCTTGTGCTGAATATGCACCAATACTTGTACTTTGGTTGTAAAGTGAAATTTCCTTTCACGAAAATGAAACAATGGACTCTCTACTCCTTCCAGAGTAAAACTGTAAGCAATGTCAGAGTTACACCACTAAAAACAGAGCAGCTGAACACAACCAAAATGAACTTTACATGGACAGTCATATTTGCATTTCTGCTAGCCCTAACAAAATTGTTTCCATTGTCAAAACCCCATTTTTTTTTTATTCAGAGCTGTGAAATGTTTCATAATTAACATCAAATATAACAGATATAGTGCCCTTGGGACTTAGCAGGCTGGGAAAATTATTGTCTTTTAAGTGAAGGGAAAAACACTACCATCTTAGACTTGTTGCTGTTGAAAGTYGGCATGTGTCCACACACCATGCAGTGGATTGAGAAGCCTTTCTGTGCTTCTGAATGCTCATTTCTTTTGAAAAGATGGAGTGAAAATTTTGCTGTCATAGGATGCCACAGTGTGGTAATTGTTGGTAAGGAAGAGGTGTGTGGGATTTTTTTTTTTTTTTAATACTAATTTCTTAAAATCATGTTCCTTTGATCAAGTTTACTTGCTACTGTGTTTGTTACCTCTTCCCCACATGGCCTTTCTTTTGAGAATGAATTTTGACTACAATAACTCACTGAACTTCATTTTAAGAASAGGATTGACATTTTCCCATCTCCACTGCATTGGATGCTGTTTTACCACAGCAGATTGTGGGTTAGAGTTCACTCGCTTTGCAGTCTTGGTGATGCTTGTGAGCAATGGGGGCGCTGGTTGTAGCTGCACTGTGTTGGATGGCATCTGCAGGACGGTGGAGATAGGTCACATTCCATCTTATCCTGCCCAGACTCTGTGAGTGTCTATTTTAAAAGGGTAAATAAGGGTTATGATGTTGGAATTGCTTCTGCTGGCTGTATTTGTCCCAGAGAATAYGTATTGCAGAAGAAACTCAGTGAAAACCATTTTCACATTAGACATGGATGAGGGATCAGATACCGAGCCTCTGCTTTACAGGGAGTGGTGTAGAAATGCAAATGCAGTATTCCCATATCTATTGCTACGTTCATGGGAATTAAAAATTGCAGCAATGCTTCCTTATTGGGAATTCGGAACCACATCTATTAAAGCAATAGCAGCTGGCACGAAGCTTGCGGGCATCTTAGGAACTCACCTCTCCTTGGCAGGTAAGAAGTTTTCCACTTTAGTTATGTTGGTACCAACATTCATTTCTGTTGTGGAGATAAACATTTTAAACCTTCTCATCTCTTGATGGTACAGCAGGGAAAACAAAAATAGAGGGATTCGATATGCCTGCTGTTGAGAGAAGTCTATGAGATAAAATTGTCTTATTTATTAGCCTGCCAATCTGTTTTCCGTGTTTAGAGTTTCTTTGTGGCTATAGTCTATTGCCCTGAGTGATCACTCTCATTTCATGATACAGGTAGCAGAGAGAGAAGAAACTGCTTGTTTGTCGGGGTGGTCACCTCCTGRTCCTTTGGGAGATGCGGTCCCAGTTGTAGGTTGTATTTAAAGTGCTGCAGCAGAGACTGGCATCATGATTGATGATGATGATGAGTCAGGTTTACCCTCTCTCTTATTGCTACCTTGAAGCGAGTAGAACTACACTTGAAAAATCTTGTCTCGTTGGAAGAAACTCTAGTAAGGTAATAGAAACCAAATTATCTGTCTTGCCTTTGATGTATGGGTTTTGGGCAAAAGAACATCCCAAGCATCCTCTTTGCTGAGGGTGTTGCGGATCCATGCCATCTGCGGTGGTAGCCAGTGTACTCTCATTTGGCCGTTCCCTGTCAGAAGGACTGTTCCCTTTCAGGGAAACACTTGGAGGAATTCTGACTAAATTCGATCATGTGAACATACTGCACTGAACTGCTCTGCCAGCTAAGGCCTCGCTGAGGGATTTTCAGTGAGGGAGATTTCTTCTAATGCCCCCAGGATTTTCGGTAAGCCTAGACAAAAAGGACATCTGCTTCRTATTTCTCTTCTTTTTCCCTTTTATCCTCCTTGCTACTGCTTCCCACAGAACTTGTCAGTGTTCAGTGAGGAACAGACAAAAGGATGGGAAAAGAAATTGAATGTGTTTTCAATACAATGCAAGCAAGAGAGTGACAGCCCCTGACTGAAAACTAGAACTAAAAATACTTGTGTCTATCCGCAAGGTGACTCTGAGAGAAGAGCTMATAAAGACCTGCACAAACAGCTACTCTGGCAAACAAAAAATCTGAGGTCTCACTTCAGGGCAGGTTCAGTGCAGTGTATTCTGGCCAGARTTTCTGCTCCCATGTGGATTTAAAAACCAACCAGCCAAAAACCACTTTGGGGGCACAGCTGAACATTCCTGAGCAAAATAGTCATGGTAGTTAGAGCACAGTTATGCCAGTTAGGTCATCTTTCAGCTCTCTTCTATCACTTTAAGCAATTCTGCACCTTGTAGCTGAAGGAGAATAACATTTAGTGTCCCCCACTGTCTTGTTCGTCTCCCTTCATGCTGAATGTCTTGTCCTACTGACCACAGATAGGCCGTTGACCCAATGTGTGCAAACGTTTCCTTCTGAAATATGTCACATTCTGAAAAAAAAAAGAATTAGCTGCACTTTAGATTTGTACATGAGAGTTATGGAGAAGGTCAYTGGGTTGTGTTCACGTTAACTCAGAACAAATGGACAAGAGGCCTCTGAGCACTTGGATTCTGAGCAATTTTTGAACACATAGTGCCAAGAGTAGGACAAACTCAGAAAAGTCCTGAGCAGAAAAATGGTGCATTGGAAAGTGCTGTCAGGTGGATCATTCCCAAACAGCAGCAAATAATKGCAAAGCAGAATTTGGTTTTGTCTGAAATCAAAGGATGACAGCAAAAAGACAAGAAATGTACTTTTACTTGTGATACTAAGCATTGCTAGAACAATGAACTGAGACAATTAAAAACATTAATCCAGCTAGAGAAAGCTAGCTGAAAGCCTGCAGTATAGAAAAGGTAAATTATGGGACTCTCATAGAATTACGAACACCCTTATTTTCTTTGTAAGTATACCAAGAGAAAGGAAAACAAGAATATGCAAATGAAATTTGTGACTCATCAGTCACTCTTCATATTTCAAGAAATTCCTTGGAAGAACATATAGTTCAATTGGGATCTAAAATAAAATACGTGAATATATTTGAAAAATCTAGAATATGCTGCAGCAGTTAGATGCCCACAAAAGTGTGGGGTAAGAATGTGATATACCCTCTTTTTTAAAAATTSTAATATAAGAGAAGAAAATGGTTCAGAAGGGGCTTGTATCACTTACAGTTACAGCTGGAAGGGGAAATAAGTATATGTATTACTTATTATACATAAATGCCAAGCAGAAGATGGGCAGGGGGGGACTATAATCCTTCCAAGCTAGCACATTTAACCATATTCTAGCATAGTGAGCTAACCTGTGTATGTCAGAAGGAATCTGCCTGCAGCTATACAAGTCCAGCCAATTTTTTCTGGTACTGGGGAAGGGAGTGAAAAGGAATTTATTACATAGAGAGAAAGGAAGGAATTTGTTATATGGAGAGAGTATGTGTGTGTATGTTATTTTAAGAGGTAGCTGGCACTGCTTGGTCTAGAATGATGAACGGGTGCTCATTTTCCAATACCATCTCAATTCCATATCATTAATAACTGAACTGAATTCCTAGGCTGAGATGGTTGAACAGCAGATACCTACACTGTCCTCAAAAGAGGGTTTAGTCCAGCACGTGCCAGGAAGACATGACATGTATTCCCTGCTGAGGGCTATATTCAGGATTTGTATATGATGTATTAATAGCAGAGAATTAGAGAATAACTAAATCGTGGAGAGACCTCTGCAGGTCTCCAGCCTACTGTTAGTTCAAAGCAAGGCCAACTGCAAAGATGAAAATACTTGCAGACTTTAATACCCCCAAGGATGGAGACCACAGACCCTTCCTGAACTCCYCTTCCAGTGCTTCAGCACTTCTGTGGTGAAGATTTATTCCTTATGTCCACTCAGATTTTTCTGTTTTGCTACTTGTAACTGTTGTATGTTGTYCTTTCAAAGTGTCCCTCCAAGAATACAATATTCAGATAGAGTATCTGTACGATGAGAAGGTCCTGAGAACAACAAAATGTTTAGATGTGAAATCGGTTTCTACAAGCACTGAGTTCCCAAGAAATATGTCTATTTGAGTACTACAGGTATAATATCTGAGATATGCTGYATAAATAAATGACTACAAAATATGTTCAGTCATAGAAGTACAAATGGTGATCTCTCCCATCTGTTAAATCTGCCTGTYAGGTCGTTTGTCTCATTCAGAAATGCCTGTAACTAAAATGCACCGGAATGCCTTCCCTAAGCCTGCTCCTTTTGGTCAGCCCTGTGTGAAAAAGGGTCCCTTCCTTGGTACCTGCCCACAAAGATGTAGTTAGAAAGAGGCAATACAGAGCCCTGCAAACCCCCAGCCTCAGCCTGGGCCTTTCTTGGGTGGCAAGGGGGAGCTGCTACTTCTAGCTTGTGGCATGGGCCTGAGGTTGCCTTCGCTCTGAACAGCAAACTGGGGAAGGTGATGCTTAAACAGCACGAGGAGGGAGGCCTTAAACCACGCCACAAATGTATTGTTCATCAAAGATAAGTCATCAGTCAAACACTTCCACAGTTGGAGCGTGTACTGCTGTTCATTCTAATACTAGTTTCATTATATATTCCAGATTTTTTTAGCGTTACTTATGTTGAAAGTGAGTCATAAAGCAAACAAAGATACTACTTGACAGGATAATTGATTTCCCACTGAACTGCTGAAGTTTTAATTTATAAATGTGTATATAGACCTCATATATTTATTATTTGCAAACATAGATCTTAATGTATATTTCAAGAGGACTAGTAGAAACATTTTTGCTGTAGGTCACTTTCCATCAAGCAAAAGAAGAAAAGGCTGTGACAGTCTTCAGAGCTAATTAGGTTTCCACTTACTCTTTGCTCCCTTAAAGACCTCTATCTCTTTTGTTTCTGCAGTATAAAATAAACTTCAGCAGTATATTGTCTTGACATGATTGTTTTAAAATATAATAGGATGTGGTTACTAACTTCATGCAGATATCTGAGGTTTTCAGCCTTAATAAGGTCTCAGGAGACTGCTTTAACTTGAAAAGGTATTTTTTTCATATGACTCTTCCTTTAATTCCCTGAAACTTGCACCAAGTCTTACAAAATTTTTGTCTCATGTTATCTTCTAAATTTTTCTTGTGTTTATTGTAGCAGTAGAATGTTCCCAGCAATAAATGAGGCAAACGCTTCCTATCATTCATTCTAATTCCCTTATGCTCAAGAGACACATGGGTCACTTCCAAAMGTATTTTAAAGCTTGTTTTTGATTGCACATTTTGGATATTTTCATCTAGGTAAGCTGTCTGCTGAAAAAGTCACAGTTATTAAATTACAGTTATAATTATTTTGTATAGAACTTGCTGCTCAGCAGATTGAGTGACTGCTGCTGTGTAATTTGCTTTTGAAATATTATTACTAAAATGTTTTGTGCTTGTTTGGTCTTTGAACATTTTTGAACACAACGGGGGGAAAAAGACCTAATGCCATCTTGTCAACAATACTGTGGTTATATTCATTGCTTTCTTGTGTCRTACCTACAGAGTGGGTCAAATTAATTTCCTACTGCAGCAGCTTTCAGCAAGGCTATATGTAGTTCTGCTGATTTATTTCCTTTTAAWAGGAAGTTGGTATATTCATGTAATCTCAGGTCCTCATATGAGTGAGAAGGATCTTCTGTTTGTCAYTTGAGACCTGGATATGTTCCTAATTAAACTTAGTCCCCTTGTGATAATGCAGGATCTCTGCCAATTCTATATCCACTTCAATCACCTTTTTGTCATCKGGGTGGAAACAGGAGCCCAAGGACAGTGAGGATAGATGGATGGAGGCACTGCGCCAGCAAATGTGAAGAATACTTCAAAAAAAAAAGAAAAAAAAAACCCCAAAACAGGGAACATACCCTATTCTAAAGGTAGCATGTGTAATGGTGCTCTTCAGTACCGAAAGAAAACTACTTAAGATGTCTTCACAAGACGTTTTCTGCTGTGCTCAGCGAGTGAAAATACAATAATGTTGAGGTGACTCATGAGCCCCTGGGTGGAGTCTGGCTGTGTGAAGGTCTTGCCYGAGGCTTCTCACAGCTCTCCCTGCCTTGATCTTGGCGTGGTGACCTGGTCTGAGGTCTCTCCTGTTGGAAYAGACCCTCAGCAGCTGATGGTGCCCTCCTGACATGAGGAGGATGGGTCAGATCCTTGCTGGTGATGATATTTAGCATGTCTCCTTTAGCAATAAAACAGTAATTATTAAATCAGCAGAGCTGTTAGAGTTATGGTGGTGGATGAATAAGCACCAACTCCTTGCCGCGGATCCAACACGCTTTCAGAGCACTAGAGCACAGTTAAAAATAGAAAGRTGTCTGCTAAAAATAACGTAGGTGTTCAGCAGCATTTAGAGGGAAGAACACCCTTTGTGTGCTCTAGTTGAGTTTGGAGTCCCCATCAGTTTTCTGATGAGGGAATTACTGAAAAAAAAAAAAATGACTGAAGCTGCGGCCTAGAAATGACAGTTAAAAAGAGACTTCAAGGTGAAGTCGAGATGCGTGCACGCTGCTCGGCACAGGCCGACACAGCGACCTGGGTTAAACACTCCTTCCTGGAAAGTCCCTCAGTCATTCAGTGGTGTCAGATCCCCAGCGTACCGCAGCTTTTATTGGAATCTGAATTTTCTTGCAGTAGAATGTTGTTCAATAACACATCAAAAATGGAAGCACKTTTTTTTTTTGTCTAGAACTGAGGAAAATTATTTGACCTTTCTCAAATTAGCTTTTTGGGAATTGCTGCTAAGCGCAAGTACTTTTGTTTCCTCTGTTTTCTGCCTTTTTTTGTCTTCTTTTTACACTCAGTAAATTGAACAGAGGAAAAAGCTTTGTATTTCCAGTTGGTGCAGTCATGGATAGCAACTCTGCACAGCTCCCACCATTTTGGGATAGTGGCTTTCCTCTAGGTTTCAATAACTCTATCTAAAGTTTCAAACCGATCATGATAGAAGTGATTCACACGCACCCAACAGTGCCCCCTGTCCAGAATATTTCTCTCTCAGAATACAAATCAAAGTCATGTCAGACTTTCAGGAGACATCTTTGAATAGCTCATTATTAGCAACATTTAATCAGTCTGAGTGGCTGTTTCTAGCCCACATGTTTGTTTTGCTCATGAAAACAATCTCTTTTAAGAGGTACAACATCCACCCTTTGAAAGTTTCAATGCAATTCAAAAAGGTTTTTTTTTTTTTTTTTTTTTTTTTAAAAAAGTGAATTACTATATGCTGGAATAGGGCTGACTTTAGTCTTTCTTAAAATCTGGTGGTTTTTCACACTAGACTTTGAGCCTTTTTAAAATCCATAATCACTTCTCAATATATTGTCTTCTGCCAAAAAAAAAATAGAAAAATAGCATAAGTATTTCTAATAGGAAGGTTATACCTTTGCCTTTGTGTTAAGTAATGCCATTTATTATTCAACACTTAATTGCATCTGAGAAATATGTCTAAGCCTTTTATTTTTGTGAATAAAGTTTGTTTTTAATATGACATGGGAATATGACAAGGGAAAAATCCTTATCAGAAAAAATAATTGTTACAGCTTCTGACCTTCTAATATTTGTAAGAAGTAAAAGATTCTTCYGTAATTATTTCAAGATTGATCTTTTGATACAAAATTAAAGAACAGCCATTATGGCATTGAATACGATTCCTRTCTGCTGAGAATTCTTGATTGTACGCTTGTGAGAAAATTAGATCATTAGAAAATTATTCAGTTTTGTTATATTCTTAGGCGAGCATCGATGAGCCATGACCTGCGCTTTTTTGYCCAATACACAATAATTGGGAAGTGTTCTCTTCTTTTCCTCTTCTCAAGAAGGGACGAGACGCTTTCAGACCTCCAGCCTGTAATTTGAAGGATCTTCCGTCTCGAGTTTGTCTCCTTTCCAGAGCTCAGGAGCACAGGGACACTCTTCCCTTGCATTTCATGGCATTTGTCCTCAAATTCAGACTTTGTCCGTGCATGGACAGCAGTGGGGTTGTGTACCWGCTTGCCCAGGAACTGGGAGGCAGTGCTTACCTGTAGCCAGGTTCACATTGCTCCCAGATGTTCAGTATGGGCAAACKTAGATGAAATAAGTTCACAACCAACATTTTCTTCCCACTGTTCTACAGTAAGAAGAGAATGGAAGGCTAGAAAGGGCATAAACTTTATTACTAAATACGTTTCAAGCTTGCACTCTCTCTAGCAGTACCYAATAAAATGTCCTCAATGTACATAATGTTCAGTCTTTCCAAAGCCAAATGTGCAGTGGGAAGGAAAAAAGAGTAACATATGCATTTATTTTTCTATTCTTCCTGAAATAAAATCTGATTGGTTTTCAGGAATAGCTGTAAARGGAAGTGATTGTATTATTTCATCAGCCTCTGATTGCAGCTAATTTTAGCTTAATGGGAATATGTGAACTTTTCTGCAATTTAGATGTTGTTCTCCTGTCATTTGGAATATCAAATATTGGGTTGGTCAATGATATTTGCAAAAGCAATGATATTTGCAAAAGCAAATCTTACTGCCAAAAAAAAAGCATGCTGGAACATCTTTAATATGCTAAAATACATTCTTATTAGTACTTATTAGTACTATTGATGCTGATAACCTCAAGCTGGCATCTGTTTGAGTCAGCAATCTCTGCTGTGCTCTCTAGCAGGTATTTGGCTGGAAAAGGCTGTGCTTGAATACTAAAATTTCTTCAAGGTTTTAATTCTACTGCTTGATCTGGAAATCCTTGAAAGTGATTACTCAAAATGCAAAAGCTTCCTGGAAATAATTGGAACTTCTTAGAAAAATCCAGCAGTATGATACAGTACAGCTGCTCCTGCAGCACAGCTTTTGATGTTGTATTTTCCAAACTCACAACGAGAATGTTATTAACGCAGACATGGGTGAGTATAACGACCAGATCGTCCCCGTGGTCTGTATCTTTAGTGTGTCAGTGGTACATACTGCTGCAYCTCTGCTGGCCCCGCTCAGGTAAGTATTATTTTGCTGCTAAGCATAGCTCTCAAATACCTGGAGCAAAGKGCAATGCAGCACAGTACGCCAGACAAAAATGCTTTGTTTTTAAAGGCTGGCTTAAACATTTTGCTATGGAATGTGCACAGTTGAGAAGGCAGGACACAGAAAGGAGGACAGAAAGGATGGTGTAGRTGGTGGTTGAGGCAATGCACTGCTGTCCCTCTCCTTTAACATCTTTTTGTATAGAAGTTGAGGCTAGAAATGCTTGCTATAGTTTAAAGAAGCAAATCTGTCCTCTCTGAGGAATGTTACTTATCCACAAGCAATACTGGGTTTGCAATTGCTTTAGGCTTAGGCAGCATCACCACTTCTGTGCTCTCAGGTGCCAGAGGGATGTTGTGCTTGTTGAGGTTGGCACTGGRTAACTTTCCAAAGGCTTCTAATTGCCACAGTTCAACTGCATGCCGAGCGGTAGCGAATGAGCTCTGCAAAGTTAGCCACCCTTTCCTTTCCAAGTAAACTGTTGTTTCTGTGTGTTTAAGGCATAGTGCAAGTCCAAGGTGACTACTGTCCTGATCACGGCTCCAGTTATTTTTTATTTTGCACTGGATTTCATACTTTCTTTTTTTCATGAATCTGGAATGCATTTTATGTTTTGTCAGCATGGATGTCTTCTGTCTTAGCTCTTCTCAAGTAATGTAAAATCCTCACATTCTCTGCACATATGCTGTTTAAAAATGCCATCAAAATCACATTCTGAGCAGTGAGGATTTCCCCTATATAGCTCTCAGGCTTTCTGTAATACCGATGTTTAAGTGTCTTCTGATAATTCTGCCATGACACTGGGGAGAAAGATCCTGTTAACAGTTCAATTCCAAATTTTGTTTTTACACTTATAAGGGAATACTGGCAATTTGGCTACTTTCTGAAGTAAACCATTTAAAATATGCTGCAATGTTCTCTGACTTTATCTGCAAACAGATGAATCTGAAATTGGTGGCAGCTTTGCCAGAAAACAGCTGCCTGTTCCTTTTTCTGCAAGTTTTCTGTGCAGGGCTTCAAATTTCCTATAGTTTCTACAACGCTTCTTTTTTAAGAAAAAAACCTGCTATCGTTGAGACAGAAACRGGGTGGTCTGTCCTCTCCTGAAGAGTCATGTCGTGAGGGGCAGRGCCTTGCACGCCATGCATTCTCAATGGATTTTTGAGAGAAACATGGACAAGATGACGAATGGCTCTTGTATTAAATAGCTGCAAATGACTCCAGAGGGAAGGTGGACAGCTTGAAGGAGATTGGTAGGCTCGGTCTGGGAAAAGGTTTAGCATCATGGGTGCTCTGAAGGAGCCTTGGMGAAGAGCAGGAGGTGCTGCTTGACTGGGAGCCTGCCTGAACCACGGCACCACCAGCAGCTCAGCTGCAGCTTTGGAAACGGTCTCTCTGCATTTAACACCTTTTTATGGTAGGTGTATAAACAGTCAACCAAATTTAATCAACGTTTTCATGACTGATAGCAAGCTGTAAGGATTTGCAGGAAGCTACATGTCTACAACGTACCTGTTGGCTAATTAGCAGCCTAAATGCTCTCCTCTGCAATGTAATTGAAGGGGAAATGCTCAGCTATCAAGGGCTCCTGCCTCGGTGATTCCCTTGAGTGTTCAAAGTACTATATATTCATCTTCTGTTCTTTAATGACTCAATATGTTGCCCAGCTTCTCCTTGTCTTTTGAAGGAGAAAGTATTTTTACTCCTATGCTTATTAGCTCAGGAAGCTTCTCATTTTCYTAGATGAAGCTCCCAGAAAGTGTCCTTGCAAGACCTAGCATAAAGCATCCCCTCAAACCTGTGAGCGAGCGCTGAACATTCATTACAGGTTTAGTGTGGCAATTGTTTTACTTCAGTATGTTTTATGTATATTTTTATATATAACTATGATGCTGTAGAGTGAAAATCAGTACCTCTGCAGAAAGTAGCTGTTAAGCACCTGTATCATATGTAACTTAAGTGGCATGTAGGTCATCTATTCCAGATTTCAGAAGGAGCCCTCTTTGTTCTCTTATGTATGTCCTGTCGGATTCCTATGTATATAGGGTGCCCCTCTTCCACACACATGMGAAATTGAGGGATCAAGATCTCATTTAAGGTTTTACTTGTATTTTTTTTTTCCTGATCCCCTCAAGGGTAATTTCTAATATTCCCACTTACAAGTGTTGTCTGATCCTGTAGTTACTTTCAGTCCAGTGGGCAAAGCTCTTTTCATCTATTAGAATTACCTTGGTGAACTGATTTATAAAATCTGAACCAGGCAATTTAGAGGACATGACTTTGAAATAAAGAAGCTTGATTATGCTCTGGGATTTTATAGTTAATCTGAACTTCATAATTAGCATATGGCCCTACATTAATCTGAAATTTAATCTCTTCAAATTCAGTGTCAATCTCTCTCTCAACAAAATGCCATTTGAGGGCTTTATTTTACTTTATTTTAATTTAAACCTTCTTATGAAGCTGATTTATCAAAGTCCAAAATAATTCCTTTTTAAATTAAAAGTAATACCTCATTCCCTTAGCCAGAAATTGATGTTTTGCAGTCGTCTTCCTGTTCTATAAGGAGAACTGCATAAGTGCAAAGATCTTGCCTTTCAGTATTAGCTTCCCAGGTGGCATAATTTTCTTAAGAAACTAGCTGTGAACAACCTCTTGTTTTGTACAGGACATACACATGCTGTGCATGTGTGTATATATACTGCATTCGGTTATAAAGACCTCTCAAGAATGTCAGAGAATCCCCGAATGGTTSAGGTTGGAAGGGACCTCYAGAGATCATCCWGTCCAACCCCCTGCTCCAGCAGGGACACCCAGAGCACGGGGCACAGGGTGGAACCCAGGCGGGTTGGATGATCTCCAGAGCAGGAGCCTCCACAGCCTCYCTGGGCAGCCTGKGCCAGGGCTCCAGCACTCTCACAGCAAAGWWSTTCYTCCTCACATGGACATGGAACTGCCTGGGGTTCAACTTGCACCCAYTGTCCCTTGTCCTGTCACTGGCCACCACTGAGAAGAATTTGGCCCCCTCTTCCCTACATTCTCCCCTCAGGTATTTATACATATTAATCAGATCTCCTCTCATTCTTCTCTAAGCTAAACAGGCCTGGCTCGTTTAATCTTTCCTGATATAGTAGGTGCTTCAGTCCCTTAATCATCTTGGTTGCTCATTCCTGGACCCTCTCTAGGAGCTCCACGTCCCTCACGTCCTGGGGAGCCCAGAACTGCACCCAGTACTCCAGGTGCGGCCTCCTCAGAACTGAGTTAGAGGATCCCCTCCCTCGCCCTGCTGGCAACGCTCCTCCTGATGCAGCCAGGAGCCCATTGGCCTTCTTGGCCRCGAGGGCACACTGCTGATCATGGTGAACTTGTTGTCAGCCAGGACTCCCAAATCCCTCTCTGTGGAGCTGCTTTCCAGCAGGTCAGCCCCTAACCTGTACTGGTGCCTGGGGTTATTCCTCCCCACGTGCAAGATCCTGCACTTGTCCTTGTTGAACCTCATGAGTTTCCTCTCCGCCCAACTCTCCAGCCTGTCCGGGTCCCTCTGGATGGCAGCAGAACCTTCTGGAGTGTGGGCTGCTCCACCCAGTTTGGTATCATGCACAGATATCACAAAGTGTGAAAACATTGTGATTTTGTTGTAGGTGATAGTTCAGTGCTTTGGCTTAATTTTGTCTTGGGAGAGAAAGAAAAAAAGCCTTAAAGAKTGGCTTATAGAGTATCATTTTGGGAGGACATTTTGGGGAACTGGGGAATTGATTATTTTCTATCTTAACCTCTGTGAAATAAGAAGGATATGGAGCAGGAGGTTGTAGAAGTCCCATGATGGAGGTAGTGAAATTATGTGGCAAACAGGCTATTAATGCTGCATTGTATGTGATGCAGTACCTTGTTTGGACCCAGTCTTCTCAACCAGTCTGTTACCTATGTGCAAGCAGTTGGTCAACAAATGAGCCTGACTCTATCAGTGTTTGCCTATAAGGTACTGGGAAAAGGTATGTTTTTTGGAAGTTATGGCCCAAGAGCAAAAACTACTGAGTGTTTCAATGCCAAAGAGCATTTAGCAGTCTTTGCCTTGGTTTCCTATCCTTAGGCAGGAGAAGCCTTCACTTTTATTGTTCCAGGAGACTCCGGCAAATTAAAAATGGCAAAGTTTGTTAGCACTAGGGGAGACTGCCCTGGGCTTTGGATAGAGGCAACATCAAGTGTGTGTTATATGTCAACACAGAGGGCAGCAAAAGTATAAAGAGTTTTTTCTTAGCAAATCACAATTTAACCTAGGAAGGTTTAAGAAAAGTACGAGGAAGTGAAGTATTCTTTGTACTGCAAACCACGTGGACCTAGCACTGAGCTCTGCAGAGCACCRCATTAGGATGTTCTCTTGCTTTTCATATTCGTTGTTTCCTGGCTTTCTCATTAAGGCAAGATTTAAAGTTGGTTTGATTTAAACTGGATATAAAACTTAGCAATTCACAGTCATTCAAGTACGTTCTGTTACTCAGTTATTCTGATAAAGGCCCTCTGTGCTCGTTTAGGGCCCCATGGCAGCCAGTGAAACCCCATCTCAAAGCAAGGGGACTCTCCGAAGACACAGGGCTCCAGTATAATGCAGCTAATTGCAGAATCGAGGCCTTGARGATTTCTCTCCATCTAATGAATTTCCTGTGACCTCATTTTCTAAAGCAGGWGCAGCTTTTCTCCTTACTTCTCACCAATAAGAGTTGGACTGGGAGAAAGTTACTTTCTCTGACTTTGAAGGATTGAGTCATTCATTTATTCGCACAAATAATTAACAGATGCAGTTTTATGTGAGTTGTTTTGCTATTGCACCAGATAGCAATTTTATCTAGATTTTAAATCAATCATCTGTGAATGTTAACAAAAAAAAGCCAACCAACCAAAAATAAAGCACATTTTTTTCTTAAAACTGAAAGCTAATTTTTCTTTTGTATAGATAAATACTRTCAGAAAGAAAATCTTTGAGTACGAAGCTGCTAAGCATAATACTAAACATGGAAAATGAAAAAATATTAACATGGCAACTAGCATCAGAATTGCAATTCAGACCCTCTTCTCCCTGCAAATTTCTGTTTCATTTGTTTTTATGCTGAGGCAATTGAGAAAATCCATAAACTTCTGTAAAAAACTATTTGGTCCTGATAGAGAAAGACAGCCCGTAGTCTCTCAGGAAATTAAATGTGCCTTTGTGGAAGCTGGAATGAAGTTTTTCACCTAAGGCCCCTCTTACAAGTAACCTGCATCAGGTTTGGGGCAGGATTTGCTCTGCTCAAACCTTAAGCTCCCTGGTTGCTTGATCCTCAGGGGATGGCTGAGGGGAGGTGGTGCTCTTAGAGCTCTGTTATCTGTGGTAGCTGCTACAAAAATTGTAGAATTATGAGCCTTCTTTAATGTAAAGTTTTGGGGTGCCATGCAAAGCAGGCACATTAATGGTAAATTCCATCCTATCATTAGAAATTGACAGCTCTTACTGTCTCTTCCTTCCCCTCAAGTCAATGTTTTGTGTTTAGGACAGTTGGGCTTGATRGAGTTCATAATGGCATTATAAAGCAAAACCAAACCCTTCTTTTCCACAGCAGATTAGTGGACTTGCTCATGCAGAGTTTAATGTCAAGTCCTCACTGAAATTCAGCTGCACTGCACATGCTCTAGCTTTTATGCTGATTTTAGGAAAAAAAATCCACTCTGATTTATTGCAAAAAGAAAAAAGAAAAGAAACATTCCCATTTCAGTAAGAATTATGGGACAAAGTTATTACCTTTGATTTTTCAGCTCTGTCTTTAATTGTCGTTACTGCCAATGACTCTTTGAAACTCAACCATAAGTTTATCATGTAAGATTTGGTTTTCAGCTGTGAAATTGGACAATGTTTGACTGCATGGCAAATTTTATTATCTTCCCCAAAAGTTTTAATTAATGTGTTTGCAGGCCAGACAGCTGTGCATGGAAATGACTGCTTGAGCTGAAATGCAAACTTTAGAACCTTAGTCTCAAATATTTAATATATGTGCCATATCATCTGCTTGTTAGAGAAATCCAAACTAATTGAACTAGTAGAAATTACAGACACATTCAGAAAGGCTGCATCTGTTGAATGAAATGGCTCTAATTTTTGTTGCTTGTGTGACTGAATAGCTTTGATCCAGTCAATTCTTGTGGCCACTTACAAAATGCCACATTACAAACTGTRTCCACCAAAGTAGACACGCCCATAACTAAGCAGAGATTTGGTGTTTTTAGGATCTATCTTCTTGGAGAGGTCTAGGTTTACAGTTTAAAGGTGAATGTAGATAATGATATAATCGTGGGGACTTTTTTTGTTTTCCTCTGTGCCGTTCACCTAGTCAGTGCCTATCACACATCTTTTTCTTCCTTTCCTGAAACAAATTCCCAAGATATACCCAAAGAGCAATGTTACCTCTGTAAATTAAAAAAATAATAGGTGGTCCGTTTAAAAATGTTCTTTCCTGGCAGACACATCTCATCTGTCATAAGAATCTAATTCAGAGCCACAGTAGGYTTCCAGCCATTAGCAGATGTTGTAGGTTATGTCCCATTCTCTAACCTTGGGAAAAACGCCCTGTACATTTTTTGATGAAGTGTGCCTCTTGGGAAGGAGCTGGCTGTGCTGTAACACTTACTGTTTCAAAATATCTCCCAGAAAGGAGGAGAAGCTTCAAGTCTGCAAGAAAGTGAGGGCACATGCATTCACCTTCCCATATGCGAGAGCACTTTCCCAAAGTAAAACAAAATTGAAATTGGAACAGAAAACTAGCAACTCCTCTGGCAATAAAATATAATCACTTTTGTGCTGATGTCTTTCAATTGAATTTCATGTTTTAGTTTCTCTTGCCTGCTGAACTCCCCAGCAACTGATAAAGCACTGGTCGATATCTCTGAGATAGACCAGAAATCAAATTTATAGGGGTGTTYTCTCCAGGCTTCTTTTCCAGTGACTGCTTTAGCTTTGACATCAGCTCTGTAAGATGGGAGAGGATTCCCTTTGCATGCCCTCTAAATGAGGAGACAGCCATGGCGCTACACTTACCGCCATTCATGGCTGAATGAATCCAGCAGGTCTCCAGATACCAGACGAGGTGTCCTTGCCGTTGCCTCTGCACCCCTCTCCTCTGCATCCCTTCCAGCACAGCGCCCTGAGCTGCCAGGTTTCCCTGTGCCAGTGAATGAATTTGCATAAGGGCTCAAAAAGGCCACGCAATGGTGAGGTAAGAGTAAAACGCTGCAAGCTGCAGCATTCGTAGCTCTCCTAAATTGTCGGAGATTAGCAGAGGGCATGCTAAATTGCTGGAAGTCCCAGAGGAGACTCGCTAATGTATAAGGATCTGTTGCATACAAGCAATATTTCTAGACACTGTCTATGCAACAGAAGTCTTAACTCAGCAGTAACTGAAAGTTATGACCCTTGGGGTGAAAAGCAAAACCTTCTATTGCCATAGTAGGAAGTAATGGATGTAATATTAAGTGCAAATATTCCGATCTATGATCCGGATCTGCTGTACCTGGACCAACAAGGTCCAGAATAGAAAGAAACCATTTAAGACAGGCGCGTGATGTCAGAGAACGGGTCGCCCTTTTTTCCTTTCTAGCTCTGGTGCTTTGTGGAGCTAGATCTGGRGGCACCCTGGTCTCCTTCCCTCATCTGTCTGCCTTCGCCCAGCACGGGTGCAAGGTGACACGCTGTACTTCAGGCTTGGCAGGCGGAGTGGCTTGTTTTTGCTGGTAGGAGGACTTCACAATGTCGTGACGGTTTTGACAGATCAGGTTCTGTGTAAAATTACAAGTTGTGCTGCTTTTATTATAATTGGGTGCTCTTCAGATAAGGATTATACAATAAGTAATTGTACAGAACAGAACTGAATTTTCACGTATCTGGATATCTGCTGGYTTATTGATCAGCCAAGATACTGCAGCTAAAATATACCATCCAAAAAGAAATTTAGCCTCCTATTTTTGTCTGCAGCATTTAAGATATGAACAAAAAGTGTAAAAAATGGACTTTCAAATCTATAACTATGTAAGTGAGAATTATTTTCATGTTGATTATGCCTGACAGGCTGTTTACTAACTGAAAACTAACCATTTCTGGAAAAGATGGGACAAAAATACTGGGTCCGAGTTGTCATTATATGTAGGCGGCTCCCTGTGTTTGTGCTAAAGGTCATAAAGAAGGTAAGATCAAGATAACATTGTGGTATAGAATTTCCTGTCTCTTTTTTCAAGTTTGAGAGTGAAGTAACCCAGGGATTAATAAAGAAAGAAATTACATGCAAGGCTGAAATTTATTTTTTTTCTTACATTTCATTGAAGATTGATTTGTAGTAACCAAAATCAGATGTACATATTAGACATGAATGACTACATGTTTCTTATGAGTTGGTACATTAAATACTTTTTGAATTTTTTTTTTCTGAGGTTATTCAGAAAAGGCATATTTTTGAGTAAAAAGATCTTCTAAAAAGGCAAATACCAGCTTTCATTTCTCCACTGCACCCATAACAAAATATGGCAGTAGAAGCTGAGGAGCAAGCACAGTTGAGTTGATCTATGACTAACTAAATTAAATTCAGTGTTTAGATCATTTTTGAAGCTTGGGAATTACAGATACTTTCAACCTTACCTTACAATGTCAGAGTCACAAGCTGCCTTCTCTAAGGTAAGTGGCTTGTCTGTTGGTAGTCTTAAGCTTTAAGTTTGTCTGCTCTACTCTTTGTTCTTTGCCACCAGCATCTTTATATATCTTGGTATAACAACAGTCATGAAGCTTGCTGATGTTGCTCCTGTTAAAGGTTTTAGGATAATAGCTGTAAAAACAATTCAGCATGGAAGCAGTGGGATGTTGTTAGATAAAGCTCAGCCTGGCAATCTATAATAATGATCATTGTCTGTCTGTTAAACAGTGTTAAGAACACTTCTATTAAAAAGGCAATAATGTATATTCCTGATAATGTCCAGTTTTACTGGGAGGTGTGGAGACTGGTTTATACAATTCCTGCTTGTCAGCATTTTCTCCAAGTTTGTTAGCATTTAAGAGACCTTTCTTAGGTCTCTTTCTTAGGTGCCTTTCTTAGAATAGGA
>PTEX01000335.1:573038-610266 GCA_003342815.1 Eudromia elegans | reverse complement strand
CCTGCTTGTCAGCATTTTCTCCAAGTTTGTTAGCATTTAAGAGACCTTTCTTAGGTCTCTTTCTTAGGTGCCTTTCTTAGAATAGGAAAAATATTCTGGATGTGATTAGTACAAGGACTGCCATTTCTCACCGTTGTGTATTCTATCCACAGTTTGTAATTGCTGCCATCCCTTTTTGGTATGGTGTTTTTCTTGAAGAACAGAATACTTATATGGACGCTGAAACAACCCATTGTCAGGCTCAGATTTGATGACCTGTGTAGATTTTTTTTTCTTTAATCTAGACAATTCTTTAATCTAGACAATTTCCCATGTTCCAGCTCCTTTTCCTGGACCCTTATCCCATTCTTTTGAGTCTCCGAGAGGACTCTAGCTTCATATTTTCTTTACTCACTCCTTAGGTAGCTACAGGCAACCCTTTAAATTTGCCACTTTAAGGCCAAACAAAACTTTCCCTTTACACTTAAACCAATTTCAGCCTCTCCTTGAATGTCCTGCACTCAGTGTACTGGAGTACGTGGTACCTCAGGTGTGGTTTCACACATGCTAGACATCTGAAGGTTACCTTATCAGAAGGTTTGGTATCACCACAGACTTGCAAAGAGTACTCTTCAGCTCACTTATTAAAGGACTCAAGCAATCCTGGCCTCAGTATTCAAATGTTGATCCCTGAGGGATGCTGCTGGGAATAGGTCACAAGCCRTCTTGCTCTTCATGTGGCTAGAAGTGACTTGGAACCAGATTTGTGCCATAGCTTTCCCTGGGAGTGCTGCTGACCTGTAGTTCACCATAGACCATAGATCCACCCTTATACCTTTCTTGAAAGTCGATGTAACATGTGCCTTTCTCCAGTCACCAGGAACTGCTCCAATCACCACAATCTATCAAAGATGGTAGAGGATGGCCTCCCAGGGGCATTAGCTAACATCTTCAGGACCTTTGCCTGAGTCACATCTAATCTCATATACTTTTATGTTAGTGAATTTTCTGGTGACCTTCATAATAGAAACACAAGATTTAAGAGGGAAATGCAATGGTGCATTTGCACCARGACTGCTTGGTGGATCTCCTGCTGCTGCAAATCAGAATCTTTTTTCTCTCAAGTCAATTGTGTTACATCATTTGATGCTAGCTTGTGATTTGGCAGATGGTTGTGCATCCCATAACACTCATAAAGAATATCCAAGTTATGTCTCTATCAGTATTAGTTTTAGCATGTTTAAYATTGCCTAGAAAACAATCTTCTGTTAGCAGGTATCTTCTGGTAAAGGCCAGGGATGGTTTATTCAAATCCTATAACAATGTTTSTGATAAAAATGTGAATAGTTACTGTGGGTAAGGGGTAGGATAAAAAAATTGCCTTGTGAGTAACTGACAAAAATGAGAAATCCAGTTCATATGAATTTTTGGTCATTGCCTTTTTGGGGAAATATTTTGTGCTCATTTCTATTGGAAGTGCTACTGGCAGAGACAGCTAGAAATGATATTCAGAAACTTCCTCCTTAAATCACTGCGTACAGGCCAGACCAGTGAAGCAGTAACCATAAGGTTTTCTCTCAAAAGACTGATTGACAACCTCTGTGAAATAAAGTGTGTGCTCTGATCTAGTTACTAGTGGAGGAGATTCATAGCACAAAGCCGGCATCACAGCCTATTGTCTCCATGGAAATATCTGCAAGAAACTGAGGCTTACGGAGCTTGGAAATGACTTATGTCTGTGCACCTCAAGCATCTTCTGTCAAAACATGAGATGGTGGAAGGGCATCAATGATGCCTTTCTAGTCATCACTATACTTGCAACAGAGTGACCAAGAGAATGTCTTTTACCTCTTATTCTTTGTAAGAACCACGCTAGTGATGATAAACACATCCAAATTGCAGTATCCAAGAGGGAATGTTGCACCAGATGAAAAGGAAGTTAATTAACAGATGCTCATATTCATTGCGTATGCTATTTTTAGAGCTGGGTAGATAGTTTTAGCTCCTACTAGCAGCAGCAGACAATAGGTTAGGCAGAAGAGATTAGACCTGCCCAGGGTCCCTCCTGCTTCCCAAATGGATGCACAGCTGCACACATCTCCAGCCCTTCCATGACCCTTGCAGCTCCTTTCAGACAAAGTCGTGTCCATATTCAAATCCACTGGGTGTGTTGGTGAAAAGTCCACCCATGTTAGGCTGCTGTTGCAAAGGAGTATATGATTCATTGCTGTTCCTGTGGGAAATCACAACTGTACTGCTGTGAAAAGGGGAAGTAGTCCTGAATCCTCTCTCCCTGCTGTGAGCCATAATGTACCATATGGTAAAGGCTATGGCATTTAAATTCTATAGTGAGATACTGCATAATGGAGTCAAAGCAGTGATGATCAAATTGTGCATATGCTGTTACTCTGACATGAGTGGACAGCAGAATTCCCAGCTTTTAATGGAGTTGTTTCAAAGACCAGGACCTATTCCTGAAACCCTACTAAACCCTATATACAGAACCCATACAGAACCCTTATTAGTTATTTTGATTCATCAGAGCCCCAGTGCTGCAAGTGAGGTACCATGAATATTTTAGAGCATTTTGATGCCATCTGTTATGAAATCCCAAATGGGAAACATTCTGCTTCATGGAGCAGTTTTATCAGGAAGGACTTTGTTGTTTGTTATACATATTTACTTGGATATCTTTTACTTGATGTTTCTAACTTGTACCAGTTACTAATCAGGTGTAAAGCCAGAGTATGTAGAATCTAGTAGAGACTCCATTATATTAAAAAAAGAAAAAGCAAAACTACACTAATTTATAGCTAAACTAATGATATTTCTTATGTAAGAATGAATTATGCCTTTTAAGTAAGCCAATTTACTGGAAGAAGCCCTATTTTAGGTACCGATATAGAATGCTTCTATACGGGAAGGACAGAATGGTTAGTCATTTGAATTAAGAATAAATTTAAGAATCGCTTTTAATTATCAAAATGTCCAGGGATATGGCCAGTTTCAAAATAACCGTGGAGAAAATACTTGACTCAATTATGAGGTGAAAAGAAGTTTCTTCATCTTTCTTAATGAGGTAAAGCATTAACACTATCTTTGAAAATGTATTTTAGTTGCAAAAGAAGTTGCATATACGTATATCATCTAGTAGCAATTTTTTACATATGCTTGTTTTGTTTTCTTTAAGTCAAAGTTAGTGTTTGCAATCAGGTTCTTTATGCTCACCTGGAATTTCTGGCTGCAAAACATTATTTTGAACCTGCTTTTTTTGCAACAGTTTTGTTCCTTCCATTCTGCATTTGCTCATTTCTCATTCTCCCCCAGGATCGCACATTTTGTCTGAGAACCATGAGTAAAATAGGAGATCCCTAAAATCACTTAAAATTCTGGGAATTCATATCCTTGGTTCTTCTGCAACAGAGAACCCGAGCGACAACAAAAGAAAATGTAAGTGCAGGGATTGGAAAAACATGACAGATCCCTTTCCAATATTTTTCTCTCCTATTATATAGCAAGGAATATGCTCTTGTGGTTCTGATTCTGCAAATACTTTACTTGTTCTGTGCAAGTAACCCTATCAGCTTCTAAAGCTTTAGCTGATAAGGTGTCTGTATGTAACTGTATATAAGCACTAAGAACATGCATAACCCAAAGCCTGAGTCAAAATATTTTTGTCCTCCTTGCCTACTGCCATGTTATAATCATGATAACATGGTTATAACACTGCTTGATTTTTATTTTTTTACCTCTATTTCTCTTTAAATACACATTTGTGCCTGACAGCCTGAAAGAGGTTGCTGTAGTTATTTTGGTCTCTACTGTACACGGATCACTGATAAGTGACTCAAGTTGCTGATTACAGCATCAAGAGTATTTAGCTTTACTAAGGGCATGTCTCTTGTCCTGCTGTGCGGACTGGGTCCCACACGGAGAGATCCAGGGCAATATGGTGCAACTGCTGTTCTGCTTTGGGCGCCATGGGCGAGATGTTGTAGACGAGCTATGGTGTGTGCTGCTCCCGGAGGGCTTGGGTGCCCAGGGAGCCCATCAGGGTGGCACTTTCTCTGGAATGCTCATCACTTYTGGTGTGAGTCTTCCCAGATGGGAAATGTGTAGAGGAGGCGTGTAGGGACAGCTTTACCAGGCRTGGTGGTGTTGGGCTTATGKTTGGACTAGATCTTGAAGGTCGTTCCCAACCATTATGATTTTTTTATGATTCTATGTGTCACGTTGACCTAGTGTACACATCAGAATAAAGTTCAAATGTATGCAGATGTACTAGGTTTGACAGGTCTATGATCTTCATCTTCTTGTAAGAAAGAATTCCAGACTCAAAATCCTCAAAAGTACAGTAAAATTAAAAMAAMAAAAAAAAAAAAACCACTTTTGTGTGATGGTGTTTTGAGCAAAGAAGGAATGGAATTATTCTCTGACTTCAAGATCAATACACTTTACTGTTACATTAAATAACATCTTCTAGTAAACACTATTCTTCTGTTAATTCTGCAGAGAAGTTCATTATAAGGCAGTAACAAGTGTAGTGTTTGCTCAGAAGTGACTGAGATGTGGATGGTTTTCCTGCTTGATAACAGTCATTTTATCACCCTCAGGTTCCACAGGCTCCATATTCCCCAAACAAAGGAGTCACAGGAAAAGAACAAACCTTGCCCTGCTTGAAGCTTCGTGTCTAGTTCACTAGTATGAAGAAAAAAAAAAAATGATGACAGGAACTTACAGAGGAATTAAGACTGAGGAGGTGACGGTCACTGGAAAGATAATAGTTCTGGCCTTCTCTCAATTAATGTGAATAACAACTTCAGTAGTGGTTGACTTTATGAATTGTTTATAAGTCCTGCAGCAGCGCTTATCAGAGATAATGAAGTGGTAAATAGGTAGTTAAGATCAATTTGAGTTCAAGTTTTTAAAGTCTAGCACATAAGGCAGAGCTGGTTTTCACATCCGTTTATATTTACAAGCATTCTCCCCAAGTACCTAGCAACRTTTTGCTGTTTGAAGTCTCAGGAAATCCTTCAGAGCAGCAGGGTCTTTCAGACGTAGATGCTGTTCCGTGCTGCCCTTTGCTAAAATACAGAGTTGTGCTTTGTGATATTTGGTTATGCTACATTAGCTTGTGTCATAAAAGCAAGCATGTGAACAATGGAGTTGATGAATGATGAAAGAGCCCTGCTCCCCTTGAAATGACTCTATGCCTTTATTTGTGGTACATAATTAGCGGGCTAAATATAAGGCCGATACACCTGCATGATAGTAATTCCCCTTTTTTTCCCAAATTCTTTGCTATTCTTCAGTTCTATATCTTAGAGTTCGGAACTTAAAAGGTGCTTCCCATTCTGTCCCCAAATGCTGTATTAGTCATGGTCGTATCCAAATATAACTTATAATAGTGTATAATAGAGTATGGATGTAGATTGACAAGTGATTGTGCTGAAAAATTACCAATCATCGGGCTAAGCCACAGCTGTTCTGCCTCCCCTAGATCCGAAGGAAAATGTGAGGGAGAATGCATCATCAGTAGTTTTCAATCATCTATTTATTGCAGTATTTGTCTCTCCGATGGTTTATCGTATTCATCCATAACTTGGCAATTCGTGCACATGCCTGACTATGCTGTTAAAAATCAGGCATTCTTGTTTGAGATTYGTTGAACCTCTTTGGCCCCAAGACTTTCTGTTCCACAATCTTAAGCCAGTTAATTGCTACTTTTTGCTCAGGTCTGTCTGATCTCGTCACATCATTAGCACTGAATATTTCATATAAAATGTCCTAAAAACATTAGGTGGGGAATGTTTTTGAAACTCTGACACTCATATTTAATAATGCAGTGCATGAGTTGAACTGTGGGACACACTTTAAAACAATAACCTAATTGTCTGCCAGATTTCATTGAAAAGCATTAATTGCTACAGTCCTGCAGATTCATATCCTGCTTCCTGTAACTTGTAGTAACAGTATATAAAACTTCCCGACTTTTCTGGGCAGTGCAAGAGCTAAAGTGAAGGTATCTTTGGGTTTTTCTCATCTCTGAACTATGCAGTGGTTTTGTTTGGAACTATAAAGGTAAGTTTGCTGTTAATTCTCCTTTCAGTGAGAACTGCTTCTCCAAAGCCAGCAGCTGATGCTCTTTGATAAGACGCCTTGCTGATGTTGTCCTATTTGAAATGTACAAGTTGCTGATCCAGCCTCTAAAGCTTAACCCCGGGGCACCCACCAGAGATTGTTTCCCAGGAGGAAGCTGCCTTGCCCGTTTATGTTGATCTACTGACTTCATGGGCATAGACAGAACTTTGTCAAGAAAAAAATGCTGTTTTRCTCAGATATATTTCTTCTTCATGGAGGAGGAAAAAAAGATTAATGGATAAATCAAAGATGTAGGGCTCAAGGCTTTTATGTACAGAATTGCAAAAGGCTATGGAAGAACAAATAGAAATGTAGCTCTAAATCGTGTTTAACTATTGCTACTTACTGTAATCTAGAATAAAAATGTTTCCAAAATATCACAGCTGACAATAAAATGTTCCGTATGCATTTGACGTTGGAGGATTTCTGCAATACCCTCTCTTTGCAACAGGACCCTTAGCTGTGGGTCTGGAAGTGGCTGTGGGAGCTGCAGACTCAGCCCATCCTACTGAGAGTAACTCTCTRTAAAATTACTTATATTCCTGCTAGCCCTGTAAAAACTTATGTATATTCCTAAGCACGTCTGAGCYGCCACAGTTTGCAGTGTAGGTTGTGTGCAAGAAGTTCTGATTTAGCTTTGTCTCCTTGGCTATAAATTCTGYGGTTCAGCAGCTGCTCTAGAGACGCATGAGCTCCAGCAGAACCAGGGGAAAAGGGAACTTCTGAGAAGGGCAGAGTGGGACAGAGAGTGAAGGCAGGAACTCCTGCAGGTATTTCAAAATATTTTCATGAGCCAGAGCCTWTATTATAGCTGTGCTCAAGCTGTGCTCAGCATCTCTGAGAACTTCGCCTWCCCAGTCTCCTTCTCCACCCTGACAGAGAGCCCCTRGCCCCACTGTCATTCTTCTTGACCTGTGCCACCTCCTGCTTGCTGGAGTTTCTTTGAAAACATGCCTTTTTGACGACACCTCAGCATACACTACATGGCATTGCACCACATCCAAGCATCTATGAAATGAAAAGAGCTGCTTTATTGTGATATAGCTATAGCTGCTATAATTGAGACAAACTACGTCCAGTTTTGGAAGTTTASAGGTATCAAGTTTTTGTAATCTTTGTGTGAAATCAAAGTCAAAGCTATTACTTTTTTAATAGAGTCAGTCATATTTGAGATCTGTTTTAGCTTTATTTCTCTTACCTTACTAAATTTTTGTATGGCCTGTAGCCTGAGATCTTGTCACATTATACTTCAAAGTMGCATCCTTGAATGATTTTTTTTATAGTCAAGAAATAAAACTTGGAAAGCAAAGCTAACAATGTAGAAGCAAATCCCTCCAAAATAGCATCAGGAGCAATTTGATCAATAACTAACCCATAGTTATGTCTTCTCTATGTATTCTCAGCTGAACTAGGAAGTCTTCCTCCCTTAATCTAAGAATCTAAGGGTGTTTCTATTACACATTGGAGAGCTCCTTAGGTGGGAAGCTGTTGCCACTGAGCATTTCTCATGGYTCTGAAAGACTCCAGAGCCTTTTAGCCATGTGTTTCTGCAGTCAGAGGGACAGCGAACTGACGTGAGGGATGCAGTAGTTTGTCCATGGAAGAGAAATCCACCTAGTGATTTCAATGCTTGTATGTTTTAAGTCCAGTAGTAACCTGGGTTCCTAGAAAAGTAAACACATTCTTCTTCTACCCGCCTGTTTTATGGCACAAAAAATCAAGCTGGAAGGAGCATTGCAATGTCCAACCAGACCTCTTGTCTGCCTCAAGCCACTAAGCCTCCTAGTTCCTCTTTTATTGGGCTCAGTAATTTGCTTTCGACACAAATACAAAAACGATCCTGTGTTGATGTGYAGATGCCCAAAGATGAAGCATTTATCACTTTATTTGAAAAGTTGTTTCAAATTTAAATGCTCAAGCTATTTAAACAGTTATCTTACATTAAAGTCAGGATTATCTTGATTCACCTTCTAAGACTCATTTCTAGATTTACTGCTTTCCAAATTCAATCTCTCTTACACATCTTTACAATTTTTTTTTTCCGAGTTGAACAACCTTTCTTCCAGCCAGAATAAAATGGTCTCAGCCTTGCAGCCAGGCCAGTCTTTGTTGTCATTCTTTATTACTGCACTACATGCAAAATTTTGTGGTTTATGAAAATACTGAATAACGTGAAAGAGGCTRTGCTTGTACTCTAGTTGAAACATACTCTTCCACTGCTGATTTCTTTGTAGAGGACTATTATTCTGTTGTTTGAGTTCATTGAGTGTTAAGTGAACTTAAAAGGGGCCTGGAATCAGAAAAATGCTTGGAGGGTTAAGTCTGCACTATCTTGTGCTACACCTACATGAGAAAGCTCTGCTGYGGCCATAGTAGAGCAGAGTTGTGTAAAGAGCTTTGAGTCCTTTTTTATTTCTTATTTACGAGTAGTGAATATGATGCAGCTCTCAGGGTGCTTTCAAATATCCATTTTGTACAAAAGAAGGTAATTTCTGGGGAAACAAAGAGGGCTACTAACAAGACCCCAGTGTTAAGTAGCTCTTCCTAATGGAGGAAGTAAGAGAATCAGCTATTCTATTCAAGAAATGAAAAAAATGGCAAAGTGCTCAATGCAGAAAGGCAATTAGAAGGAAGATAATAAAGCCTGCTATTAAAACATGTTTTATTATACTGTCACTCCTAACAAGAGTATAAACAAACTGAGGAGGAGGATAGAAAGGCCAAGGATTCCCTACAGAGGTAGATCAAATTCTGTGACTGGTGGAAGTGAGGGAGATAAAGCAAAGTTTTCTGCTTGGATGCAGTCTTGATTGCTTACATGCAGGAGTTAAATATTTTGTTTAGACATATAATCCTTATGCACTCTCTCAAAAGGAAATTAATTGCATATAAGGAGTAATTTATTCTCTGAAAAATAAGAGATTTGCAGGCAAACAGGTTAAAGCGCTAAATGGTACTAGCTTGAAGTTTTATTTCTGTATTGTTCTAATAAAAGTTAACAGAGAGGAGGAAGYAGTTTTTGGTTTGGGTGCTCTCTTTGAAGGCAGGAAAAAGGAGAAATTCTTTCAGATCAGCTGAGTTTTGCCTTTTGAGCTGTGTGGTGAGCAGCAAGTTGTGCTTGTTCTCCCCAGGCATTTCTGAAAAATTGATTAGGACTATGTAGAGGAAAAAAATCTGTTCAGAGCAGAATGGTCTTCCTGGGCTCTATATGAATAATGCTAAAGGAAGAGCATGTTTTAATATTCACTGATGCATTGTAATTTTCAGAGCTCGATAGATGTATTTATACAAATAAAGGGATTATTTGAATAATTATTTTGTTTGCTGGACCTATAAACAGGATAAAGCATCTGGACTAAAATTTACTGTTAAAATCTCTGCTTTAACTCAGAGGCGGAGGACATAGTGCKGCTTTGCTGAGCACACCAGGCTTCCCAGCCCTGGGAAAAGAATAAAGGCRTAGCATAAAGATATTGCCAGAACAGCATGTAGTTCTGGTCATCTAAACATGGCATTGCTGAGATGATCAGTCGTGATATATTTTTAACTAGGTCACTAAGAGCTCAAAAGTATCGACATTTTCTTTTCAATATGGGAAGCGGTAACAATAGAAGGTGACTCTTGGGAACAGGATGTTCTTTCCCGTTTCAGTTTATCAGACATCTAATTTATCTGTCTTGCTTTCCTGGTGACTGTTTACATTTTCTTGATTTGTTTTATTTTGTTATTTGCACACAAAGGTGCAGAGCTGCAAAGTAAATACATTTTATTCCTGCAGAGGAGTATGAGCAATGAAAAGGTTTGGGGAGACCATCAGAGAGAGAAGGCAGAAGAAGCTGCCGTTGGCTGTATTCGTGTTGGGGCATGTCCCGTGTGCAAAACTCTGCACAAACACGAAGTAAGGGATAATCCTCACTCTGAAGAGCTTTCATTCTTAATGAAAATAATAATGGGTGAGAAAATGAGGTGTCCCATTTTACAGATAAGGAACTGAGAACAAAGCGAAATCACTGCTTGATTCAGTGGCTGTGCGAGCATGTATGCTTTTAGAGCGAGTAATCCCATCTCAATTCACCGGAGTATTCATCGTGATTTATACCAGCTGAGGATCCAGCCCAAGGAGTTCTCCTTGTATCAGTTTGTCTGGTCCTTGAASAATAACGTCCTCCTTCAGCTGCATTTTTGCTATGCAAATGAAATATTGGAGATTTTAAAACACAGAAGTGGGTCTTTATCAGCCTGCCATATGTTTTCCATAGATAACTACGTGGCCTAATTGGTTTGAGTCAAACTACTGACACCAATATGTAAATCTAGTTGAATGGTATTTGTTTATACTGCAGCTTACTTCTGCACCATTGGTTGAAATACGGGTTCTTAAAATAGATTTATATGGAATATTTAAAGAGTCTGCAATTACGTATATCCTCYCTTTGTCTACGTGGAGTCCTATGATCCCAATGAGGAAAAAGCACTGGTCGATTGCTCTTTCCCAACCAAGTGCAATGTATTTTAGAGGATTTTAGTTCTTATGAGGTTTTAAAAACTGAGTTAAAGCAGTGTATTTTAAATAGATGTTTATATAACACAATTATTTTATAAGTATGTATATGTTTATGTGAGATTAATGCTACATCACTCTACCGCCAAAGAGATTATACTGGAGCACAGGCCTTTCTGACACTTCTTTAAGGTATTATTTTCTCATAACCCATGGCTGAACTCTTCCAATTAATGTCTCTGGCTAGTTTCTTGCCATAGCTTCTGTCCCTTTCCTTTCTCTTGATGCCYTTCCACAATCTGTTCAAGCTAGATATCAGGTGGCCCATGGCACTACGGCAGTTATTTCCATTGGAAGGACTGCYAGCACAGTTTTTTACTCTTCATTTTTCATTACCGTGACACATCCAGATTCTGTGCAAGAATAACCAAAAAAAAAGTGTTTATGCTTGCGTCTCTGGGTTGCTACAAAAATGTGAACTCGGTGCATAATGACAAGTGACTGCAAAACTTCCAGCCTTACAGGAAGGTGCCGGAATTCAAAATATATTTTCTGAAGGGAAGCAAATACATTGTGCATATGCTAAGCAACATTTGAAATGCATTAAGCGCATTTTTAGAAGTTTCACTGGCAGGTTTGTGCAATTTGGAAAAACATAACATCTGCACACTGTTTCTGGCCTCTTTATTTTAGTATAAATATTAACAAGCAAAAGAGTTCTTGTAAACAAGCAAATACGGATTATATTCATTCACATGGGTGTTTCACATTCTATTGCTCTATTATGGTCTAGTAATAATTCAGTATCATTAGATTAAATATATTCGTAATAGGGGGAATCATGTATTTATTTCTTGCCCTGGTTCTTACTATTGTATGGAGAAGCCTATGGTTCTGCAAGCCATATTGTTTCAAAAACAAGCACCTTTCATGTCTCCAGCTCAAATTATGCAGAAACTGGCAGTAAACAGAGTTGTGGCTGCTTATACGATGACTCTTGCAACTTCCTTAAAACTTGCTGGTATTTTTTCAGCACAACTTTTGGAGAATAAGCAATTGGATAAGAATCTCAGACTTGCTTTGAAGAAAAATAAAGCAAATTGCATTTGATTAGAGGAACACACTCAAAGGGTAATTTCTAAGGTCCATGAAACAGTAAATAAATTCAGGTAAGTGATAGGGTCTACGATCCTGATTTGCTGGCCAATCTAGACACTTCTCAAGAGGTCCTCACTTAGGAGCTTTGTCAAGCACTGTCTTTTTATAGCCACTAGATGCAGCTGGATTGAGGGTAATCCTGAAACATATAAAACAGTGTGATACTCGGTTATGTCTTCTATTACAGGTTAATAATGCTAGCTTTGCTCTGGTCACGGGAGGTATCTGGCTCTCAAATTGCTCCCTGGAAGTTTTTGTGTGACTATACTGCACATAACTTACAGACATGGTAAGAGGAGGCCAGAAAGGCAGATATAGTACATAAATCACTATGCATCAAGGGCAAGGCTACGTGCTGCACCCATTACCACATCTGGACCGCTTTGTGGGATATGCTGGGGTGCACTGGGTTAYGGGTGCTTTAATTGGGGACAACTTCTCAACGTTAATGATCTGAGAAAGCTACACAGAACCTGCAAAGGAGAAATGAAGAACGGTCTACAGAAAATAGCCTACCACCATATTCAGCTTAAAGGAAATAAACTGCTGTCATAGGCCTAATACAAAATGCTTCGTGGATGAAAATGCTTATAAAAAGATGAACATACAYGATTTTCTTTAGAAATTGCCCTTAATGACAATATGCACCCATGGTTCAAGATTTTTATAGAAGCAGAACACTACTTATAGAATTAAAAACTATTTCTAGGGATATAAATGTGTAGTAAAATCCTTCATGCAGAGAAAATAGATTTGAGCACACACACTCATATACAAAATTGAACTACATTTTCATCAAAACTACTACAATTTTAATGAAATTTTTGGCTCCCTAGGGGGGGGGAAAAATCTTATAAACCTGTATTCACCTGTTTAATTTAGATCCATTGAGTCACTATGCTGAAGTTGCATATATTGCTTTAAACTAGACCTTTCTGCTTAGGCAGTATTCTGGCTCCCACTGGATAGAACTCTACCAGTTATTTATAGCGTCAGGCACAGAGAGAGAAATATTATGAAACTTTGGCTAAAAGAGTAATTTCATAGCAAAAGGCAGTGGTTTTCAGATTAAAAAAAAAAATGGGATTAGTCATTGTGGGAGAAAGAAATGGATTAGTGTGGCAGTAGGTAAGAGGACAAAAATATTCGAGTTTCCACTAGCTTTTCCGGGTAGCGTATGGCCTTGATGGTGTGTTCTGCTTCCTAAACTTGGGACACTGAGAGATGCTGATTGCCACCCTAYTTTGGCCATTAGAGCTATTTACGCTGGCAAATGGTAACAGTGCGGGCTTGTTGCAGGATCTCCACATGGGTATAAGATAAGAAACAACAAAAACTAATACCTCATATTACTTTGTAATTTTTTTGCCGTCTTTCAGTCATGCAACTCGTTCTAGGGACAAGGCTCTGTTATATGGGACTACACCCCAAAGTTATTTTTGCTTAGAAGCTCCAAATTTCACTCTTAGCTCCAGWTTTGTGTTAATTTCTAGCCGTGCTGAGGAGAACTACTTCCATTCGTGCAATTAGAAGCTTTTTAATGGAAAGCATGTTTGCAGATGGATTACAAATCTGAGGACTGTTTTGAGACTCGGGATTAACATTTTAAGGTAACATGCAAAGYAATCCTCTGGATAGCTGCCCAAATTACTATGTAACTGGCATACSAAGGTCAATTTTTTTGTGTGTTTTTATTATTAKTATTGTTGTTGTTTTAGGCCACTTTCCTAAATCACAATTTGTATACAATGAGGTAAATTCTATCCCAAAGTCAGAATTTTTTTCCATAACTTATACATGTAGGAAAAAAAACCCATGTTCTTATATTATCACTTTGTCATTTATACTTCTGGGTGTTATGACTAGTTCTATAAATGGGGTAGCAAGGGGTCGAGGCCCTCTGACTGGCACGTATGTTCAATGCACTTGAAAAGATTATTCCTATAAATCCCAGAGCTACAAGGTGCTTTGTTATATTTTAGCCAACTGCAATACATCCTTATGTGTTTTTTGTGTAAACCTCAGGAAGCATATTGTATTTATGGTTTGGTATGTACGGTATGTATTTTATGGTGTCATTTTTAAAAATATTTTTGAAACTATTTGTGCTTAATTATTTCTCTGTCCCTAGTTTCTCGTATGGCCTTTTCTGGTATGCCCTAAGGAGGGAGGATGCAAGGATGCTCAAAAGTGACGGAGGGAGGATGCAAGGATGCTCAAAAGTGACTGAACTTGAGCTAGAGGGTAGTATGGCAAGGCAGAGCTGTTTTCTTTTCGCCCTTACGTAGCTGTGGTCTCTGTGCACTTGGGGAACAAGTTCTTGTTCTTGGCTTGCTGGGATGCTGGTCCCAGCAACACAGTAGAGCCCTTTATACTGTGGAGGCTTGGCAGCTTCAGGATCGGGACCTTACACAGTGTCAAGATCCATATGCTCATTTCATTGTGTTTGAATAATCTGCAGCTCTGACGCTTTCGGCATGGGTATGACAGTCAATAACTAAATATAAAACTGAAGGGTAGATAATGTGAGGGAAAAATGCAAAGTGAGTTAATTTTCTGGTTGATAAGGGAGGTCTTATCCCGGGAGGAGAATAATCATTTTTAAAGGCTTGCTTTATAGGAGCACTTGCACTAGGGTTTGCTTCTGAGCCGTGGATTTAGAGCTCTCATCTAGTGCACTTTGAATTATATGATTGAATACAGGAGTCTGCATGAAATCTGGTTATTCATCTCCCCTAGCATCTCGGAACACAACATTTATTAAAGGAAGTAAAACAAAATGTATAAATTGGAGCCTTCAGAGACTCTGTAAATAGARATACAAAGACTCTTTTGAACGTACTGAAATTCCTGGCATGACTTTGATAAGAGCCAAGCCGTTAGGGACCAGAATTGTAGTTCCATGAGTTTTTGTACCCTAGCCAAGCAGAACACTACGTTAACGAACCTTACAGGATCTTGTAACAAAGCCCAGTTCAATTAATTTTGTGATAGGTAAAATAAATTAATAAAAAAAAATGAATGAAGTTTGCCTGTCTTATACAGACAGGTACCTAGCAACTCTGCAGGATATTAGCTCAGTCCAGAGGTGGGAGATTTTGGTAGGAGTTCTTAAAAGGTACAGACCAGCAGAAGCAACATTGGATGAGTAAACTAAGTCTCACATGGGAAAACACATGAGGAAATAGTGATTTCTGTTATRAGGGCATTTTCCAGCTAAGAAATAAATTTGATTTGCTCTGGAGAAATTTATGGTTTAGTGAAGAAATATATATCAGTGTGCCGGTAAACATAACTTTGTTCTGTTGTATTTGCCGTATGCCAAAGAAGGTGCCACTATCAAGATCCTTTAGGAATTTAAACTAGAGCGACCAACTTCAGAACTCGCAACAAATATTTTGCTTTTAAACATCTCGAATATTTGCTCTGTATCATGACAGCCAACATGCATATATGGTGATGCAGAAGTGGTAGCTTTTTTTTTCTTTTGACGTTAGCTGTTTTGGAACTTATTAGAGACTTTGATTTGGAGTAGAAAAACAGAAGATACATGGGAACCAGAATGTCATATAGTGAGGAACAGGAACGTCAGCAGCCTACCCTTCAGTGGAGTGTTTCAAATAAGGCCTGGGGTGTTTGGGGACTGCAGGCTGGGGAAGTGGATGTATCTGTTCCCATCTCCGGTGGAGCTGTCTTCACTGCTTGCAGAAATGATTGCTCTGCACAGATAAGTAGTGATGGGGAGGTCAAAGAAGCAAACCTGTCTTTTAAAAGGATTAAGTGAAAAAGCCCATGAACTGGATGGAGTTTTTGAAAGGATTTTAGACTGTCAATGACTTGAAACAGCACTGGAGTTGACATAATTTGATCTCTTTATCAGATGTAAAACTTAACCAAAGGGTTATTTCCAATTCTGAACAACTAAGGAAAAATTTGTGATTATTGAATGAATTTTTGAAAGCTGCACATGAGAGGACATGCTATAGACTGATTAACAGGCTGCTCCTGCACGTCCCCATGCAGACCATCAGTGTGTGAGCGTGTGTATCTGTGTGTCTGTATCTGTCTACCTAGCTAGCACCCAGGATAGGTACTCACTAGGTGCTCACTAGGTGCTCAGTGGTGTCGTGCTGGGGCTTTGCAAGTCTAACAAAACCTGGCAGCAACCAATGGCTTCCTCTGTCCATCGATGAGAAGAAGGTAGGAGCAGGAGAACAGGTTGTTCAGTTGATTTSTGCTGCAGGATAATGGTTAATAGGGATTAATAGGGATTTTTTTTTTCTTTTTATGTGGGATTTTCTCTAATTTTAGCAGTTCAGCTTATTTAAATTTTCATTTTTCCCAAAGAGTGTCTTAGGGTATTCATCACATTCTTTCAGAATACAGATAGATATGTATGAATTATAACTGAAATTTTATATATAGTTCTTATTAGGGGATTGTTAGAGAAAGTGCATGTCTGATAGGATAAAGGTGGGGTATTTGATCTTGCAGTTTGGCATAATGATTTTATTTTTAAAATACAGGACTTTGAACTGTCTCCTTCAGTAGGAGGAGGAGGAAACAGGGAGTTGCCTGGGTGCTCAGTGTTCCCCATAACCTGTGATGGCCTTGACTTTGTTGTAGCTGTAGTGCCCTCTCCTCACGGGAGCCTGGAGATCAGGTCTACCCTGCGCAGTTATAGCTGATGAAAACTCATTATGTATTATGTATTTTGCTACTGCTTTTGAGCTGGACTACTTGTATCAGAGAGTGTATTATCAGCAAGAGCTACTTGTGGTGTCCAGCGCACAGGCACCTAGGAACTGAACAAGACCTTCAAGCCAGATTTGATCTCAACGTGTAAATGCCACATTTAAGGAAATTGTAAATGTAACAAAATCTCCAAACATCTAATTAAAAACATCAAATGTTCTTTACCAAATCAGTGATAACTAAAGCTGAAACTAGTGTTGCTAGTTAGTCACGCTATCAAAAAATGCCCCTCTCAAAGCAGTACTTTCCACGCTTTTAGGGCTCTGGCAAATATATCTTTACAGGCCTAATCACATCTACAAGTAAATGAATTGATTTATAGGTGAAACTCCTTGGGACATTTCCATTTGTATGTTCGGTTCTACTTCTACTTTTTTTTTTTTTCTAGTAGATATGAGAAATAATTTCTCAACAAACATTTTATAATTATCATAATACCTTACCTGAGAAGAATGCTGAAGAGAATTAACATGGGTGAGTCAGTAATCACAGAGTGTTTTCACTTTATGATCATCATCTTAGTTCAGAAAAAATAGCTTCTTGTCAAGAATTTTTGTTCAAATACCAATAAGTCAAAAAGTTACTAATACACCTCTTTAGGTAAAATTATTGGATCAAATAAATGTTTTAAAATAAATGAGTTTCATGCTTTTTATGAAAGCAGAAAGAGTAAAACAGGAAAGAGTGAATAGAGGTGTTTAGCAAAGATATCTCTTCTCCCAGACTCGAGCAACACTGTGAATTTCAGAGGCATAGGAATTTACTCATAAAATTGGTTTCCTCATGTAATTGTACTGAATAATTTATTTCCTTGTGATTCTGCACTCATTTGTCTAGTGAATCACTCATCCTGTCATTTGCTTCATTTTCTGCAAGTTTCTGATCCTATTGTTTCCTTCCTACAGCCAGAATTTAAGTTTTGTTCTCAAATGGTGATTATGGAAATCACAAGGTCCAACCTCTTCACAGAGAAGTAACTTTCTGGGCACAAGAGAGAAATTCACAAGGTCAATTACRCTTCCCTGGTCTCTCTTGCTAATGGAGTTAAAGCTCCTGCACTGTCTGACCATGGGGTCAGCGTTGCTGATCTGAAATGGCAATGTACGACCGAAGGCTTAGATTAAATCAGAAGGAAATTAAAAAGACGTCTCTTTTGCTCTTGAGAAGTGTGAAGGATTTTGGTGTTCTTATTGGTTTTGCTTATAACAATGTTCTATGGATTTGGCTGGCAAAAACAGAATGTCATGGGGCAAAGGGAAATACATCTTTCTTCTGCATGAGAATCACAGGTTGACCGTCAAAACTGATATCTGGGTCRTAGTCCTGGTAGCTACTTAAAAGAATAGCTTTTCTTTTAACAGTAGCTTGCTAATGAACAGCAAAATCTTTTRTATAAATGCATAGCATTATGCAAATTGGATCCTTCTTCTTTCAGCAACTACTGCAGTCTGGTTTGCTGGGAAAGCCTCAGAAGACTCCCAAGGCGATGGTAAACATTGCTGGAATTATATTATGAATGATCTAGGACTTAAGATTATGTCGTCTCTGCTCTTGTGAARTGTTATCTCTCACTGTGCTTCAAGCCAGAGATGCATTAAACATGCAATAGGGAGATGCAGCAGATTTTGATGAATTCTGTATGGAAAGTGAACTGGAAGCAGAGTTGTTGCACATGATCTAATTGGATGCCTACAAAAACCATCAGTCAGGAGAGACTTCTTTGAATAACACACGGAATGCATTTCTGTGGGAAGTCTTTGAAGACAAAAAGGATAAATTCAAAGCAAGAGATTAAATAGGTTAGTGGAGGATAGCTCATTCRGTGACTATAAGACAGTCAGTATCCTGTTGCAGATGTGCCTGAAGTTTTGATTTCTGAGAGCTAAAGGGAAGGATCATGTGATGGAAAGGATGGTTTGGCATATACCTATTTCTTTTAAATTCTAGTAATTGTGGGAAAAGCTAGTCAAGAGTCTTCCTGCTTCTATCAGTACGGATTGTGATTTTTTTTCCTTTTCATAAAGTACAAATCTGCAGTGTGAAACTGTGGCTGTGGATAGGTGCAGGAAGAGGAGGAAGGACAGGAAGCTTTTTTCCTGATGTTCAACATATGTCCAACAGAGAAAACATGCTTGGTTTGGAATAAAGATAAATAAGCACGTTTAACAGTTAACTACAATACTGCAACTGTAGTAGCATTCTTAATATGAAAAGCACATAAATTAGGATGGACATTTGCAAAATAATCTACAAACTACGAAGAATTCGATCTGTCACCTGCGAGTCGCAGTGTGAATCTAGTTCATCATGATAAACCATATCCATCCCCACTCAGTATGTCATTTCTTTTAACTGCTGTCTTTATTCTGTCTCTGCATTTGGCTGTCACATCTTTAAGAAAAATGGTCCAACTGTTTCACCACTTGCTCTAAGCAGCAAGTTGCTCTCAGCATATGGGGGTTTTCACAAGCAATATGCTTCTAGTTTCCYGTTCTTCGATTTCTTCTCAGAAAATGGGTAAAGCTAGTATGAGATTAACTAAAAATGTTACTGTCTGCATAAACAGAGCCTGTAAAGACTCCTGCTCTACAGGCGCCTGTTAAGCAGGTGGATTTATTGGACAACCTGCTTTAACTGAATTTTCTATACTTAATCAGCAAAGAAATGCATTAAGAACTGTGCTAAAAGGAAACACTTGGTAATTAAGAGATGCCATTAACAAAGYTGAGTTTGGCACTTGTGCCATAAAGCGCATTGTTTAATTACTTGTTCTTCATTTCTTGATACCAGTGCTTGGGCTAAACACTAATAGGGAGAAGATGCATGTGTTGCTAAAGGGTTTCCAATAGCAAAGGACTTGTTAAGGCTTCCAGCCTGCTCTGAACATTTCTTTCTTTCTGTGGTCATCTTGTCCTACCACACAACTGTACTGTCTCCTCCTCTGCTTTCTGTGCCCCCTCCTCTCATAGTGCAGCAATGTCTCTGTGGGTTTGGAGAGGCTGCATGGCAGAGGGTCCTTGTTCTGCACTTGCTGCTTTGAACCTCTCTGAGGTGCAAGGTGGCACCTTATCACCTACTGCAGCCCTKCAATGGGCCATGGCGGTGTAGGTGGGGCCCTAGAGAACTTGGCTAATATTGGAGAAATTCATTAGAAACAGCTGTACTGGACAAAAATATCTTGACACAAAAACATAACTGGGAAGTTTTCTACCCCAGAATTGTTATTCTTCATGAAAATCTCGTCATAAAACAGATGGCGATGAGCTGATATTGACACAGTAGGCATCACCTCTACAAGTGTCCAGAATGTAGTAAATATTTTTAACTTCTTTACAAATAGTGTAAAAGCTATCAAAAGCTACAAAAAGCTATCAAAGGTCTGGCTAGCACAGTGCCTTATCTCCACAGATTACCAATAGCAAATGCTGAGAGAAGACTGTCAGAACAGGACAAATATCCAGTGAGGCTCTACAGACACTCTACAGAATATCTTCAGTGATTTGTGGCTTAGGCACTTGCTGAGTCAGAGGTGATGGGTTTTGCGCTAATAATCCAGGATGGGTATTTCTGTAAACAGGTTCAACTGTTTCTTGAACCCACAAAAGTACTCAGCATCCAAAACATCCCGAAGAGTTTCACAGTGTAATGTTCTGTAAAGATAGAGCTCTTGCTAACCAAGAATCTGTCACACACTAACTTCATCTGGATGCTTTCATACTCCTGTGTGAGACACCACAGGGAATTTTTGCTCTGTTATCCAGTAGATGCAATGCATTTTGTATTAATTCCTGTTGCAGCTTATGTGAAAGATTTAGACAGGAAAAAAAGAATATCTCTTAGGCTGTTTCATTCTTTAGGCTCATTTCACAATCTATTCACTAAACTATTTTTGTCAAAGTAGTTAAAATAGTATTTTAGTATGAATCTCTGTGATTTTGACTGCCTCTCATATTTCTCAACGATGTGAGGTGCTGCTTCGCTTGCAAAACAGTAACAACTGTAAGAGTTCTTATTGYCCAGGCTGGAATATTGTCTTTGTAAACCTCAGTACAGCTGCTTTCACTTAGTATATCTGATCTTAACTTCATTTGGCTTAGTAGATTTTTTTTAAAAACTCTTTTTGTATATTTATATCTATAACCTCACTTACTCTCAAATAACGCTATCAATAATGCTTATGAGTATAGCTCTGTGCAAGGCTAATACAGTCTACTTTTATAAGAACTTACTTTGTTTTAAATTCTAAACCACCATGAACTTTTTAAAATGCAGGTTTTGGATATTTATTTTAAGTAGTCACATAAAAYGTCATCTTCAGTTTTAACAAGCCAGGGGAGAATAGCCTGGAAAACAGATGTGATTCTTAGCACTTTGCTCTTGAATAGGATTTTAACTTGGAAGAATGAGTCTAACATTTCAAGGTATAGTAAGACATTTTTCAAACAAATGCATGAATGAAAGGCTGTGATTTGCTACCCTTTTGTTGCTTTTTCTTTCAACCTTATTAATTTCAAAGGCGCTATTTCTTCATGGAGTTCCAACAAAAAAAAACCCTAATGACAAAAGTCTTGGAAAGATGATGGAGGATGAATTGGGCTGATATTGCTGGAGATGGTACATTTCTAGCCAGCTCAGTGTTGGGTGGTATCTTCACCTTCTTCTAAGAGTTTGCAAATGGAGGCCTGACATGAACTCAACTTAATGCATCAGAGATTAACTGGATTTCTCTGGGTGTCATCTGAGAAATTCCCAGACGTTTAATGTTGTATAGATAAAAACAACATCTTGACTTAACATTAAAACCTCAGGCTTCTGTACTTAAGTCAGTCTGTGTGCTTGGGGAGCGGAAAGCTCTCTGATTTCCCGTTTTTCCTGGTCTGTTTTCTGGTACCTTTTTTTGACACACCATTGATGTGATCTGTAAAASAGCAGTCATTAGTGGCTAGACTGCATGGGACAGCTAAGCACTGAAATGCTGATGGAAAAGCCATTGATTTACCTTAAGTTTTGGTGTGGTCTCTGAAACATAAATGAGGTATTACACTAATCTGCTTATGTGGCAAATAACTATATACTTTTCAAAAATATTGCCAAGTAAGAATTTCCCTTAGTCCCAAAGCTGATGCTAACTGCACAGAGTGCCTACATAACTGCTTTAGTGGGTATCATCGAGGCGATGCTGAAGTGAATCTCTTGCTGATCCTTACAGCAAGAGCTCTTTGTATCTTGGTGCAGAGAGGTTTCAAGTGCTCCAGTAGGATTTACTTTTCAATGAAACTAAGCCTGTAAATATTCTCTGACTTCCAATGGAGATTCAGTTGCAAAGCCAGAGTGTAGCTAGGCTGAAAAATTCCCTACATCTGAAATGTGTATAAAATGTGGACATYGGGTGCCAAATGCCAGACAGCTACAGAGCTGTTCCTTGTGTCACAGAGTAATACAAACATTCTAATACAAACATTTCCTCAGTGTAGAAGGTATTTGCACAGTGAGAAGAAACAGTAGACAGTTGAAAAGGAAAAACGGGGTATATTATGTGAAGGTGAAATTGTGGTCTACTGAAAAAGATGGAGTTAAAATAAATAGCGCATAGATATTAAATGGTTTGGTAAACCTGTGGAACTGAATTTGACAGGAATGACTTTAGGGAGACTCATTATGGCATGAAGTGAAGTGGAAACCAGTTAYGGTAGGGGTGAAAGGAGGCTTTCTAACAGCAGGATGTGACAGGATGACGGACGGTGTTAGGAAGTGCCTTGCAACTTTCAGGGCATCAGGAGGTGGACAATCTTTTCCATCAACAGCTGCAAAGAATATAATCAATTGGGAGGAAGGGATGTTGGCACCGAATCACTATATAAAATTGCTCTAGGGAACAAAAACTCTAATGGCATATCTGTATTATAGAAGAGTGCCAAGTAAAGCCAGAATATAATAACTGTTACCCCAAATCTTTCAGAGCACAAAAAAAGTCAAGTTAAAAGAATAATATTTCAAACTTAGTACCCTAGTTCTGCCCTCTTTCTTGTTCCAGGAAAAAAAGATAGATTTCAGCTTCCCCACCTAGTCATTCTAATGGCACGGGTTGTAAGCCTCACTCCTCCAGGGGAAGTCAGAAGTTACTCTCATAGTCAGCAAAGATGCTCAGATGGCAAACCTGAGGTAAGAGAAAAGTCGACCATCGCTCAGTTTTCTGTTTGGAACTTGGTGGTGCTTGCCTTCTTTCATCATCTTTTATTGAATGGTAATTTTTGCTTGCCTGCTTTGGGGGAAACTTGRGAGAAGACATGAAGAGCACCAGGCTCTCTCTTTTTCCTGGCTGGTACCACTGAAAGCAGCAGTGTGGCAATGTCCAGAGGCTCCAGGAGCAGGAGCACTGTGAAGTCCCATGCAGAGGTAGGGTCAGATTCTCAGCTGGGGCAGGAGGAAGTATGAAAAAATAACTAGGACACATGCTTGACATGAATTTTAATATGAAGATGGAGAATGACTTGTTATTTCAACAGCCAGTTTAGATAAATACTCACCCTCATAGTTGACCAAAATCACTGTGAGGCTCCTACCCTGTCATATAAAAGATCCCTTTGTTTTACTCTCAGAATCACAAAATTCGTATTAATTTTCCTTGCAGACTTACCAACAGATGAAAAAGGCATATAATGCAAAAACAGTTACTGAATCACAGAGTCAAAATTTCTTAAGCATAGTAAATGTTTAGGGAGTGGGATTTTTGTATGTTTGTTTTTGATTATGAAAGGAGCTCTTGGCAACTGAAGTTGTTGTGCAACAGGGAAGATATATCACCCAGTGTTCAGCTGTCCTTTGATCATGCATTTTTGACCTGTTGGAGACGCTCCCCAGGATCCCATTGGCCTTCCTCATGGTCAACCTGTCGTCCACCATGACGCCCAGGTCCCTCTCTGCGGGGCTGCTCTCCAGGAGGTCGGTCCCCAGCCTGTASKCGTGTCTAGGGTTATTCCTCCCCAGGTGCAGGACCCTRCACTTGCCCTTGTTGAACTTCATGAGGTTACTCGCCGCCCAGCTGTCCAGTCTRTCCAGGTCCCTCTGGATGGCAGCGCAGCCCTCAGGGCTGTCAGCTATTCCTCCCAGTTTGGTGTCATCAGCAAACTTGCTGAGGGAGCACTCCATYCCTTCATCTAGGTCGTTAATGAATAAATTGAACAGGACCGGACCAAGGACTGACCCCTGGGGGACATCACTAACCACAGGCCTCCAGCTGGACTCGGCACCGCTGATTACTACTCTCTGGGCCTTGTCATTTAGCCAGTTCCTAATCCACCTCACTGTCCACTCATCTAACCCACTCTTCTGGAGCTTGCCCAGGAGGATGCTGTGAGGGACGGTGTCAAAAGCCTTACTGAAGTCCAGGTAGATGACATCCACCGCTCTGCCCTCATCTATCCATCTTTCACCCCATCATAGAAGTCTATCAGGTTAGTCAAGCATGATCTCCCCTTGGTGAACCCATGCTGGCTGCTCCTGAGCACCTTCTTCTCCTCCATGTRCCTGGAGACAGCASCCAGGATGAGCTGCTCCATSACCTTCCCAGGGACAGAGGTCAGGCTCACCGGCCTGTAGTTGCCCGGCTCCTCCTTTTTGCCTTTTTTGAAGACTCCTTTATTTGCCTTTGCTGACTGAAGCACCATATATGATCAGTGAGCTTAGTGTTGCTGATTGTTGTGTGTTAAAGTGGTTTCACGATTGTGTCTTTTAAGGAGACGGACTTTGTTTTAATAAACTTTTAATAAACTATTAGAAAAAAAATGGGAAAAAACCAAGTCATTGTAATAAATGAGCAGGAGTGTTTATTTCCTTGTTTAAAGAGATTTATGAATGTATTGGCAACAGAAATGCCTGTAAAGTCACCTTACAGGTGGTATTTATGGTTAAACAGAAAGCATCCATTTCTCATGTTAGTAGTCTACAAGTTCATAGTGAGTTAGGGCAATGTAACCAGGGCTGCTTAGCTCCTTATAACCTTAACCTTATAACCATAATATTAGCCAGCGAATTTCAAGCTATGTGCTATCTTCTGTGAATCAGGCAGCACTAATAGTAAAAAATGCTTATTTTTTTAGATATGCATGCATGTATTATAAACAAAAACAGCACATAATTAAAGTAGGTAACTTTATAGGCTCATTTGATCTTAAAATCTATGAATAGCTATTACCCAAATTTGGTAGTTCATTCAGCTACAAAGTATATTTCAGGTGCCCCAAGTTWTGTAGGGCTTCAACAAATGCTTTCGTTAGACTAGGCTATGAGTTCTTTAAAATATAATGATATTACACACCATTTGTGTGTTACGTAACAGCAGTTACTAGTGTTCCCCCTGGACTCATGGAATTATCTCTGTCTTCTAAATCTGTCAATAACAGAACTGTAAATGGTAAATCATATTTGGAAATGTAATTAGTAAGTTTTTAAGGGTTTGACATTTTCCGTCTTTCTGCTATTTGAATGTATTTTTATATAAAGCAATTAAGGACATCCTTTTTCCATTAAGGAAATTATGTTTAGCTTCTGTTGTGATAATGTATGTTATATATAGACGAGAAAAGATACCTTAACTTTGTTTTCTGTGCCACGTTCACCTCAACCCCCCAAGGTCATTTACATAGATTGGGGGAATTAGGGTAATATTCCTGACCAAGTATATAATAGAATGTCCTCTTAGACAAGAAATCAATGAAGACTGCAAATATAAATATTTTTTCCACAAAATTACTGTCATGAAATAAGAAATTATCTCACTTTATCAAGCAACTTTACAGTTTTGACAAGTTAATAAGCAGTACAGAAGCTGTCACTTCCAAACCGTAACATGAGCCCTGGGCTAAGATGATGATCCTTCCCGAAGATTGTTATGCATTCYACAGCATTTCATTAGGACAGTGGCAGACATGTTCCATAAATAAATAGGTACRTATATGAGTAAGGGCATTCGAAAGTACTTGTAGTAGGTTCCTTCTTCCAACATCCGATTTTTTGAAACAAAGTGATGTACAGGTAATGAAAAGAAATTCTAGTCAAAGAGGAGAAGATAATAGGTGTACTCATAATGACAGCATTTCTTAAAAAAAAATACTTAGAAGTTCCCTTTCTTTTACTTCCTCATTTATATCTCTGCCTTAAAAAAATWAAAAGGATATTCATTCTTTGCTGGCTGCTCGTGGAAGGCACTCACATCTACTCCGTAATGGTTCATGAATGGATAGCAAAGGGTTCATGTTAATGGCTAATAAATCACAACATTTACAGGTGGCATGAACTCTAACTAGATTTTGAGCAACAGGCAAAGCTGCCTAATTAATATGAAATCATAGCTGTTTGTATCACAAAAAGCTATGTTCTTGCTTGTACTACAGTATAATTTTTCTCTTCAAAATCTGATTACCTGCAGAGCAGGAGTCTAACAGAAGCTTTTTTGTTAAAGACTTCCCCTGTGAAATGGAAGCTTCAGGTATTCCAAATAAATGACCCTGTGAGGGGTGTTATGATCCGCCTTGACTTYAGCAAGGCTTTGATAGTTTCCCATGTATCTAAGGAGAAATTATATGGTGTAGCTGGACTCCTAGAGAGTTGGAAAACCGGTTGGATCATGGACCTCAAAGGTTGACAGGCTGTACTCCATCTGGAGGCTCCCTGTAAGTTGAGTTCCTTGGGGGTTTATCCTGTGACCTCTCCCAGGGTGATTTKAATCTTTATCCTGCTTTGAGCAGGAGGTTGGCCTGGAGATCTCCTCTCTATAAAACTCAACACAGCGTGTGCTGCCATGCCAATCTCTACAGTACATATTTAAGATAAATTTCCATTAGAACCTGTGTTCTTTGGTAGATGAAGCCCAGCGTAGTGTACTGCGATTTGAATTACAATTTGAATTGTTTGGAAATAGTTTATTGTTGGTAGGAAAAAAATGTTTGGAGTATTGTTCAGTTCATCAAATTTCTGAACTAGGTTTGCTGCTTTCCACTCCATTAAGGTACATTGCACAACTTTCCTGCAAGGAAAAAAAAGAAAAAAAGCATTATGAGCATAATTTAAGAGTGCTCTGTGACTGTCACAGCATCCCAAAGTAGCTTATTCTAATCCCAAATGGCTTATTCAACCTTCTCCTTTAAGTGGTTTTGTGGTTGATAGTGCACTTAGTTATTTTAAAATATCTGCAGACAAGAGCATATTCTTTGAAGGCAGTCAGAAGATAACATTAGATTATCRTCTAGATAATCCAGTTCCTCAATAATGTGGGTAGATGCTTTTTCTTTTTTCCTCTTAATTGATCCTTTTGTTGTTGTTTTGGCGAAGGGGTGTTCTTACTCAGCCATAGGGACRGATGGAAGGCTGTGTTCTCTCTGTGTGATTATATCACCCTTAGTTTTTAGAGTCTTAGATTTTGGAGGGGACCGGAATTAACATTCTTTAGTTTTAGCAATGTTCAGAAGAGTACGTCTGCCTGCATACTACTGGGATATAATTTGGAGAGAGAAAAGGTATATTTTATTGAGCTCCAGACCTTCTCTTTTCTAACAGTAGGACAGAAACATCAATTATTTTCAGAAACCCAGCATTAATTTATTACCACTGTTACTGGATCTAATAATGGGAATCAATGTAATTTATGGATTTTTCCTTTTAAAAGAGTTTTAACTCTTGAAGAGTAATGTTTAGCTTTTAGTATATTAGACTTTAATCATCCATAGAAGCATGTATTTGCATTCAGTAAAGTCAATGAGACTGGATTTTTCAGTATACTGTGTTTCATGTCTATGCATGTATATATTATATACCTCTGGGAACAAGGCAAGTYGCTCTGATTCAATTTTAGAAATGGCAGGTATTAGAAGTCTGTGCTGATATTTTTAAAGCTCGTATGCCTCAGGCCAAGATCACAAGAGAAAGATGAAAAGGGTATTCTGCTCAAAAACAAAGGGAAAACAAAACAAAACAAAAGTTTTTTAAAAAAATAAAACACACAATGTAAAATTATTATAGAAAATCAAAATATTGGAAGTTTTTAAGGACAAAAACCATGCAAAAAGCACTCAAATTTGCAGATAATTTTCCATACAGAGTAAAACTGATGGTTAAAAATATATAGAGGTAATAATAAACATCCTAAATTTTGGAGGCTTTTGTGTTGATGGAGAAAGGGAGGAGGGTGATAATTTTGTGTCTGGCTGCTTCCCTTAGTTCTTTGGTGCAGATAATGCAGCAGGGAGGGCTGGCTTCAGTCTAGTACAACAGCATTTCTGTTCCTAACCAAACCCTTTTCTCAAGCAAGGAAGTAGGTGGCCCAGTTTCAGAGGCACGAAATAACCGCAGTAAAGATTGAGGACTAAGCACASACAAGGATGTAATGTCCTCCTCAGCAAGGAACTTAAGCTTGTGTCTGCCCTGAAACATTTAAATAGGCCACTTGCCTTTTTGCATTTTTATCAGCTGGAAAATGATCAAGTTCTTTGCAGAGCCGGTCTGCAAATGCCTCAGCAGAAAATGTGGCTGTCTCACGTCTCACATGCAGATACATTCTCCATTAGGTAGATAATTCCTCCCACAGCAGTTACAGCAAAGATCTGTTCTGTTTCTATTATACTACTAAAGCAGCAGAATATATCCTTGTGTTAGACAAAAGCCATCATTGTGGGACCCTGGCAGATCGTTTGATGGCTGCGTTAGTGGAAGAATATAAGGTAGTAGCAAAAAGTACTGGTACAAAATAAAATTGAGAACTTGAATCTTGAAAAAGAGCCCCTATTTTAATTGTGATGTCTCATCATTCTTCATAGAAGATTTTCTCTATTTTGAATTAAACAATGTTCTTACTCTGACTAGAAGGGTAAAAAATGTGAGTTATAGATGTCTTTAATTTAATTGAGAGAAAGGGAGAGAGAGGGACTGACTTCCTGCAGTTTATTAGCCTGTGGAGCACTGGGGGAAGTGTGTTTAGTGTTTCACTTCAACAGGAAGGCTCTTCAATGAGGTCATGTAATTTGGATTATCCCTGACGCTGTTGTTGCCTTTCCAAAGGYACCACTGATATTTCTATCGCAAGGTGTTAAAAAATGGGTGTTTTGTTTTTTTTTTCCCTAAAAGTAACTTGTAAACAACATCACTGGACTCTATAAAGTTGCCCATAAYCTTTATACAAAATGTCGTACCGTCCTGAAGTGAGCTCGGGCTCTGAACGCCAACTGGAATTGCACGGGCTTTCCCACACCCTGTCTGTATTTCCAGTAACTTCTGCTCCTGCAGAACATTCTTACTCTGTGGAAATGAATCTCGGTGAGGCAGGGGAATCCTCCTGTTGCCAAGACCACGGCAAAGCACTACATTTTCACTTTCCTAYATCAATTATTTGATGTTTTCTTCCCTTGCTCTCCTGTCACAGTGAGAGGAGGACCTAACAGGACCTAACAGGTCACTGATAAGAGAAGAAATTACACAATAATTTGCAGGACCGATTGCCATAAACACAGGTAGCTATTAAACATATTGAGGAAAGATAAGTGGATCAATAATTTGTGGCATTCTATCAGACTGATAGAAGGATGTTCGAATGTTACTGATTTTGATTAAAGTTTCATCTCCGCAAAATGAATCTGAAATTATCTCCAGTGTGAGGAACAGGAACAAAAATCCTGGCCTTGTTTCATCAGTGCCAAGTCTCCTGTTGACGTTTGCAAGAGAAGTCAATAATAAATAACACTTTTACCCCTTGCATATATGGTTTGTTTAATACAGTATTCAACCAAGGAAATGTTTCCATAGTACTGAGCTTAAAAGAAGTAAGAGATCAGAGAATTGTTTTTTATTAACCTGCTTAAAAGAAGTAAGAGATCAGAGAATTGGTTTTTATTAACCTGCACATACTCTTAAGCTTTTTCATATGTTTCCGGATAATATGATGTCTTTGACATTTACGATTTAATATTTTTTCCACAATAGGGAAAACACTATAGTAATTAATACTTTGCTTCATTTGTCAAGATCTAATTCACTTACATAAGATATCTTTCATGTAAAATGTAATTTCAGAAATGCAAATATAATTCCCCCATTTGAAAGGATAGAGATGTGGAGCATAATGAGGCCTCCTCAAAATCTGCACATTAAATGTAACTTGTTCTATAGGTATGATTGTTGAAGACTCTATTGTCAAAAAGATAAATATACTTTTGCATTTTTATCATAGATACATATTTTTACGCATGTTCCTCTGTGTCAACATCTCACACATGAGCTTGCTGCTGTGTGTTTTCATGATGGATGAAGTACATAAATTTATAGCTATCAGCATTTTTGATTGCTAATTTTAATATTTTTTTCTAGAAAATTTCTCCCTAAAAAGAGCATATGAGTGCATGAGAGAGAAAACCAATGGACTTTCCAAAATTTTTCACAACTGAATCATAATGTTAAACAGCTCACAGTGCTTCAAATTGAGTCYGACCACCAGTGTACTTCATGAGTGAATGTGTGTTTAATTAAGCATTCATAGGATTGCAGATGAAAGGGTTTTTAGACTAGTYGTTACGGCACTTAGCTGGGACATGGGCTAGTCAAGCAAGTCCCATTCCACTGTAAAGGGATAAGTTATTTGCAGCACAATAGGAGCTTGAGCAGAAGATACTGAGGGAGACCTAAGGCAGACTACCTAATAGAGTGATGGTCAGGCACTTGCTTCATACACCCCGAATGGTGATTGAGAAACATGTCTTCACCTCCAGAGGGACGTACATGGGAACAGGCACAGGTGTCCTGGATGAGGCCAGGTCCAGTGGRTCTAATAAAGGACCACGTGTGAGACCACATGGTTTAGGGAGGAAATACTGATTTGGGAATGGCCCCGTGACCACAGACAGRTGTCAAATGGCTCTGTGGTGTGAGGATTTAGGTGTTTTTTTATATACTGGTTAGAGACGACCTAAGCACAGAGAGACACACGAGCGGAAATAGTTAAACACTGGATAAAAATAATAGAAATTATGTAATGGAAATGCTTGTTGGAAAACTGTAGCCCTTTTGAACTTGAAACTCACTGGTTATGGGCAGGAAATAATGGCTAGGTGGAGTTTCATTAGAAAATCAATATACTGTATAATGAGAATACTGGTCAAGAAGAATAGGATAGATCAATCATGCAGCAAAATGTGCAAAGGAAGAGCTTTTGGTCATCACGGTGAAACTTTTGGGGTCCTGCTCTTACACGGCAGGAAGAGTTCTATTTCTTATGTTCAAAAAGGAAATGAATATTTAAATTCTGTCCCTATATACACACCAACTCACTCCTCATTGTTTACTGTGGGTAGAAGGTGTAGTATTATTTAGCAACAGAAGGTCYTGAGTTAATCTGAGCCTTAATTTCTTAATGTGTGTGTTTGGATTTATACATATACACCCATAAAGCTTTTAGTGCTTTGCTTAGCCAGCACAATCTGATTTAATTTATTTTGCTTGGGGTCACTGAAGGTGTTTTTTCTTTTCTTTTTCTTTTCTTTTTCTTTTGTGACTCATAAGGTGCAATTTCAATTTTCTCTCCCATTTTKYTTCCTTTACTAGTAAAACAATGCTAGGCAGTGGTGAACTGGGTTCTTCACAACTATCTTTTTTCCAGCAGTTATTAATTTGCCTTGCACATCAGAATACAGAGAATTATAATTGTTATTATGCCTTAATAGGAAAGGAGGTATCAAATGTAGCTTTGGAGATCTTCACAGCACTGTACCGTAGCTAATATTTGGGATAGACTTGAAGATTTGAGGCTTATATCCACCTTGAGAGACACTGATGTCTACTACAAAGGTGCATGTTAGAAAAGTTGGTTTCCTACTATAAAGTTTTACGTTTTTAACCATGTCTCCAGAATAAAGCTTTTCTTCTATATTTAAATATGTTTATTAATAGAAACCAGCTATCTCCAAATTGCAAATTGTGAAAATAACATGATTTATTTTGTAATTGATTTCTCTAATTAGTAAAATGCCTGAGACAGCTCGCTGTTTCCCAAAGAGATTTGCCTGTTTTGGATATGTGAATTCTGCAGTGTTTTGTAGATGGCTTGTCATTGGAATCACATACTGTGTTGAGCTAACAGGTATGCTGAGCATTTTACAGGGATAGGTAAGCCCTTCTTCATTACGCAGTTACTCAAGAAAATAGTCTCAAGGAGTTAATATTAAGGCATTTTTGAAAGATTGGAGTCGTAACTTTGGAGAGAAGTCTTTRTATCAGAAACTTTCCATAGATTCTAAGAGTTAACCTTTGTATCTGAAGGCGGCAAGGTTTTGTAAATCTACCTATGGAGGAACTTGAGCAGTTGGAGGGACGGCGAGTTAAATATTTTATGAAAGCTATGAATTTGAAAATATGGATCTTCAACACAGTTCAGGTGGCAGTGGATACATGTGGCATCCTCCTTGGCCGTCTTGCCAAGAATTCACACAGGAACCTGCCTGTCTAACARCACAACCTTTTAGTGCAGTTTCTCAAGCTGTGGAAATCTCCACCGAGGATATTCGAGGCAATCGCTTCTATGTGAATCATTTCAAAGAAAACAACAAAAGAAAAAAAACCTGTTAGACCGCAGCTACAGTCTCGGTCTCTGTCCTTCTGAGAGGCGGTGTGTGTGTGCATGTGGTGTGTGTGCACTTGCAAGAAGCCTTGTGGTGGGAGCCGGTGCGATAATTACCGTTCTGTTCCGTGTTATACGGCTTGTTTTCCTGATGTACAGCAGCGGATATGAGCCTGCTGATGTAATACACGGGTACGAAAGGTTAAATCCTGCTCAGCATGTGGGGAGAAATTTCAGATGGGAGGAGGGTGCAGCCCCTATGCCAAAAAATCTGATTCATGCAAGCAAAGGGGGAGAAAGGAGAGAAGAGAGAAAGGCTGCTGTTATTTTTTAACAAAAGACACTAGATGCACAATCAGTAGATTCTGTCTTGTCTGGAATTGCATTGTTTTGAGCACATAATTGTTGGGAAAAAAGATGGGTAGAAGCAACTAATGCTTGCTTTCCCAGAGCATCTGTAGCTAGTTGCATTTCATGCTGGCAATATACATCTTAACCTTTAAAAACCTRAAAAACTCACTTCATGGTTATAAAAGGATGAAAATAGGAGAGTCTGAAAATACAGGAATTTGCCTTTTGCTATCAATTAACTTTGGGTAGAATTTTTTGGTCAGTTGCTAAATGACTGGCGTTTTGACAGGTTGTATTATGCAGCTCCCCATGGGGTTTTAGAGAGTTCGATGATATCTCACATAGCTCATACCTAAGTCCCGGAACCCTTTATCGTCTTGATTGACTGATTTTACTACTTCTCTGCAGGGGATGGAAATGCATGAGATACTTAACACTCAGGCACATCTCTAAAACCTGTAGAATGTACAATAGAGGGTAATACAAATGCCAGGAAAAACCCTTTCTAGCATTGACATGGTGCCTGTGTCTTACTGGACTCTTCTTTTTGCATGAATATACGATGTTTCACAGAAAATCATGTATTTACCCCTTATTGCAGCACCATGCATTAGAATKCAAGCTTAAAAAGAAAGCAAGAGTAGAAATGAGAGGTGCAAAAGTAAGGCTGTTGTTGACTCAGTGACAACCGTCTTGCAAAGAAAGCAAATCAGAACTGAAATTCAGCAATAAAAGATAAATCTAGAAAAGAGCAGTAGGGAAGGAGATAAATATAGCCATCAGGGGAGGGAGAAGGAAGGGGGAAAGAAACGGAAACCGTAGCAGAATTGCAGCTGCAACTTGAGGCAATAAGGCAGCGTGGAAGGAGAAGGGGCGGGAGRGTTGGCTCCCTTGCTGGTAGGTGACTTAGCAATCACCTAAGTGAATAAAAACAGCTCAGCAGGACACAGCATTCAGCTGTCATTCAAGAGGAATTGTCATTTAAATCAAAGCGAGAACAACAAAATTAGACTGCTCAGAGAAGTTACTGTGGATAGACTAAATAGGGGAACACTAGCTGGGTTAGCTGCCTAACACAGTACTTTGCATATYCACCTGGTTTCTAGATTTGAGGGGAAGTCATTTCATCAAAAGATATAGATGGCGTTATTTTCAGAAGTGCTTATGTCCCATTTTGAATGTGGCTGAAATTGAAATTAGACAACGGAAAATTATGCATTTAGTCAGAGTGATCCTGGAGGCACTTGCTGTTGTCAAGGGAAGAGAGAGGAAAGAGAAGGATACCCAAGGGGCTAAGGCTACCGCTGTTTCTCTTCATTGACCACAGAGAGAACCTAGAGAACTCCCATAGACTAGATAGGTCTACGCTGTTAAATTTAGATAAAATCAATTGCCATCATTAGGACTTTGGAATCTGCATTTTGCTGTCGATACGCGACTGCAATGCAGGTTTTGAGGTGCCTSTTCGAGCTCCGTCGAGATCAGTCAGGAGCACTGCTGGCAGCTCTCCGACTTGGRGCAGACGGGCCAAACTGTACTATAGACAATGTCAACGTTTCAGGAAATGTTATCGCAAAGGAAGAGAAAGGAGAAGTTACTTTCTTAAAAGAAAAAAAATAAAAGAAAAAAAACCATTGGGAAAGAGTGAAGTATCACACATATATGAAATTAAGTATTTTGTTATCCACCAGATCTAAATGTGAAGTGATGTTGGTTGGCTCAAGATGTTTCATTTAAAATAATCTCAGCAGTCAGCTGCCTTCCTGTATAATGTAATTTGATTTCTCTTTATCATATTACAGCTAATGTTACTTGATGAAAATATGGATCTAGATACTGTTTCTCCTCCAGATCTAAAAGGATCCCATTTCTTTCAATCCACGTGCAGACACCTGATTCCATAAAACATAATATATTGTGGTCACAAGACAATTGTTCAATGCTTCACGGAAAATGTCTTATTAGGATTCTGAAAAGCTAAAAAGAGATGTAATTACAATTCAAATTAGGAGATATACTAGAGCAAAATGCTGCTTGATGCTCRGTTGATCTGATGGGAAGTGAAATATTTTGAAACAGTTACGTAGTCAACATATCCCAGTCAATTATGCCCTGCATGAAATATTGCGTTTTTATTCATCTCCAGTGGACAATCAGCATCATCATGGAGAAATCTTGTTTCTTCAGAAATAGAATTATATATCAAAAAAATCATTGTGATAGAGTATTTCCAACTCATTTAAATAAGACACTTATGTGAGCTGCCAATTGTTCCTAGAACTGCTGTCGTAATTGCCTTAAAATTTATGTCCTCTATTCTTCCTATGGGAACAGAGTTTAATGCTTTTCCTATCCTGGTTAGAACAGCAGGACCAGCAAGTACACGCACTAGCTATTCTCTTATCACACAGTCACAGAATCAGAGAATGGCTGAGGTTGGAAGGGACTTCTGGAGATCATCTAATCCAGGCACGCTGCTCCAGCAGGGTTGCCCAGGGCTGGATTGTGCAGGATTGTGTTCCCATGGCTTTTGAACATCTCCAGGGAAGGAGACTCTGCAATCCCGCTAGGCAATGTATCCCACAGCTCTATCCTCCTCACAGTAAAGAATTATTTCTTTGTTATCAGTCAAAGATCTAATTAACTTTAGATTTATTTTTACCTTTTATTGGCCTGTCAGTTATTCTGCAATAATAATTAATTTTGAATAGTTTAGCACAAATTAAATGTACACCAAGCAGATTTGGCTGAACCTCACCTGTAAGTGCCAAATGATATATTTTAGCCATTTGTCACTATTGTAGGGTGAATTCAACACAAACTGTCTCCTTGGTATATATTCAGGCGTCCTAAACAGCTAACCAACTAGATTGGCCAGATGGGCCAACAGAAAACAGATCACCAGGTAGTTTATAAATCCCCATTTGAGGGCAGATGTGGTGAATAGTCAGAAGAATGATGGAGAAGAACACAAGGCCTTAGAACACAAGGGCATATTTTCTGAGGAATCTGTTATGTGTCCTTCTGACTGACCTATATTTTTCACATGGTATTTTTGACAACGGTTATCATGGAAAAAGCGAAGCTTTGTGAGCCAGGTGTCAGGGAGTGAGCCTATGAATCTGTGTACGCAAAGCAGGGGCTGAGAATGCGGAGAGGGGTGGAGGGKGAGGCTGAGCCGGGACAGGGAGTTAAACCTTGTTTTCTTCAGCGGTTCCTGATCCTGCATGTTGGTCTCCTCCTACTGACAGCAATGAGAAGCTGGGCACTCAGGGCCACTCAGGGCACCATCTTTGTGCAAGCTGTGGGTTAGCTGAAGTTTCGTCATTTTTCAGAATTAAAGATTATACAGGAAACACTCTTTCTCCATATACCGTTTACATTACTGTATAAACTTTCTCAAGTTTTGAAGATACATTTCATTTTTATTTAACTGATGTTTCTCATTATGTACCAGAGCAAATGCACCTAAAATTGCTCTTTCTGAGCTTATTCTGAGGAGTTTAGAGGAAGTTTTCAGTGTCATTTTGCCCATTGAAGTACCATGTAAGTTTTAAATTAGAGGAAAAAGAACGTAGAAACAAGCCTATTCACAAAAGATAGTTGTTGTGGTGTTCAGTAAATCTCTCTTCCATTTCTTTCCCTAGCCCGCCCATCCAATCTCCACATTAGCTGAGATATATTTGTTTTGTAATTGAATTTCAATTTAATGTATTACTGGAAATTACTTTAAAAAAAAATATCGTAAGGGAAGAGGCCTCAGTACCATTTTCCCAATTTGAAAAATAACTTTGCCTGCATATACACCATCCCGATTTATTAGCTCTGTCTTTCTAACACAGAACACAGGCTGCTTGCAAGAAATAGAACCAATGCTAACTCCTGGGTTGGAGAGAAAATATTCAGTTTTCCCTCTCGAGTTTGTTTTATTCTATGCCTGTGGCAAAACAGTTGAAAATGAGAAAATGTAAGCAATATGCTTTCTTCCCATACAGGTGCACAACGGTTGATGCTAGCAGGGCGTTTGGTAGTAAGAAACAGTATTTGGAACATTACCCATGTGCAACAGTCCCTGTTTCTTCTCTTCTGGGTACAGATGGATGTATAGGCTTATTATTTCTAAATGCCATCACCTTCTGGCTATGAAACATGGACTTATTTTCTTCCTGGAGTCATTGCAGTGCTATTTGTAGAACAGAATTTAAAATCTGCAAGTATAATACTGATAACTGCTAGTTAGACACTGTCTCATTTTTCTTGTGGTTCAATGACACATCTATGCACTTAATATCTGCATGTTAGCCTGCAAATTATATTTAAAGTAGGCAAACTTGTTCTTCTTTTTTTCTTCTTTTTTTTTTCAATCTTTATTTATATTTTTTTCAGTTGGACCAAGTCGTATTTCTCTTAGTGTCTGTTTTCATGCCAAGTTATTTCCAGTGAAAAGGAAAGCAATAATCCCCAGGTAAATCCGTCATCATTATTGACAATTAAATGGTCATACCTGAAACATGCTGCAGGCTACTTGTGAAATTGCTGGAGAATAGGGAAAAGCCACGTTAAGGTCTCTGTGCTGTGATCCAGCATGCAGGGTTCTCTAAGCTGTRAAGCTGGAAGAAGATAGTGTACAGGAAAGAGAAATGCCTTCTCTGTATTAGATATAACTGAACATGCAGCTTGGGAAAAAATGCAAGCACTAGGACAAAAATTCATCCACTTACTCCTTTAGAATAAGGTTCTTAATGTAT
>PTEX01000335.1:556773-571590 GCA_003342815.1 Eudromia elegans | reverse complement strand
AAGATGATGGAGAGCGGCTCGGCTACGACATCCGCCAGCTCACGCAGCACTCTGGGGTGCATCCCATCGGGGCCCATGGATTTGTGGGTGTTGAGTTTCCTCAGGWGCTCTCTAACMAAATCTTCCTCTAYGCAGGGYAAGTCTTCCTCTCTCCAGTCCTCCTCTCTTGTCCCTAGGGCCTGGGGTTCTRAAGAGCTGYCCTTRGTAAACACTCCAGCAAAKAATCCATTCWGCAACTCTGCTTTTTCTGCATTYTTCCTAACCAAGGCACCCACCCCATTCACCAGCGGACCCACATTTTCCCTGACCTTCCTTTTATTGTTAATATATTTGATTAAAATTATGGATTTTTAATGCAGCTCCTGAACAATTCATTTATGGTCTGCTTATGAATGAAACTATTTGGAAGGGCGTTGCAGGAAGGGTCTGGAGCCCTGTCGAACAATACGGTCCAAATAACCAAAGAGCATGACCTGGGAGCTAGCTGCAGCTTTCCTAGGGTCACAGTTTGTGTGCAGCACCTTGGGGATCTATGAGCTTTCTAGTTTAAGACTGATCTCTGCATCAGGCGTCTGTGTTTGGGACATTTCCATATTTTCTCTTACTCATTACCACAGGCGATTGGGCCTATCCTTACAATTTGTGAGGCCTGGAAAAGCACAACACTGCTGACAAAATTAATTAAGCTGGAGAAAAAAATAAAAAAGCCAGCAAGCTGTATTTTTATATTCTAAAGTAGGGTCTTCAAGATATTTCCTGCAGATAAGTCCTCATTTCCCCCAAATGCTGGTGTCACAAAAAAGGAAAAATAGTCCCCAAAATCTTCCTCTCCGTATTAATCTATGAAGACCAAAAATAATCAAATCAAATTCCTGTTAATTCCGTAGTGTTGCTTGTTCAGGTAAATATTTCCTGATATTTGTAGCCTGTTCTTGAACTCCAATGTTATAAGTTACTTATAGCTCTTGTATACATCTGTGTTTTGTTGCAGTGGTTGAGTCACTAGTTATTTTTGCTAAGTTACATTTTATAATTATATATAACTATACAGAGAGAGCTATTATTTTCTTTTAATGATAACTAACGTTGTTGTTCACTCTTATTGGCAGTATCGAATTTACATATACTCAAAATCTTCCTTTGAATTATGAATTCAAACTGGACTTTGGGTGGTGACGGCTAAAGCAGAGACTCGAGTTATTTATTTATAGATATTTATTGCTAACTGAAAACAAAGTACATCAGGAGACAAACACCTGCTAATGTTAAATAAAATTTAATGTGATGATTGAACTTTGAGTAGAAGAATAAATTTGTGATTAAGTATGCTGTCTCTCAGGGAAGAATTAGTTAATTAAGGGCTATACTAAGTAACATATATTTGTCTCTGGCAACAAAGACAAGCTTGCATGCAAAACTTTGTTCAGTTAAATATTAATGAGACCCCAGTGAGGCCTTGTGGTGGTCTATCCTCCTTCTTAACGTCTGAACTTGACACCTAAATCTTCTCTTTAGTTTCCAAAGTTGAGCCTAACTCCATTCATTACTAAGAGAACCAAAGGACACGGRAAATTGAGTCTCTTGACTGGACAAAGATCCTGTTTCTCTGATGATGGATGAAAAAATAAATCAAATAAAAATAAAAGGAAAATAAAAACAGAATACAGATTATACCAACAAATTRTGGAAGGAATGATAGATGTTGAATRTTTTTCAAAAAGCCMGAAGAGGGCAATTAATCTTCTATAATAACCTAATCAAAATCTGCCTAATACCYGTTCTGTCTGCAGAAGTGCTCGTGGAGTCAGAGACTGTGTGTGAACTATATAAATATACACTTTTGGCAGCTCTGCTTGCACTATCATTACTGAAATCACTGGCTTACAGGGATCTTTACAACACCGTGAATCTTACATTCTAGATTTAATTCAATTGAAGAAATTATTCTGAGATCCTGGACTCCTTAATTTGATGGAAATATCCTAATAAGACTAGTGAGGCCAAAGCATTTTGGATTAGGGTACTATCTGTCAGTACTGTGCTATGTCAAAGGAACCCAGGTGTGTATTGAATTTTATGCTTTCCCCCCATTAATACAATGGAAGTAGCAATTGCCTCAGAAAATTTCAAGTAATCCCAAGGCCAGCTTGAAGTGTAGTCAGCTAAAGAAGATAAAAACGRTGTGAAAGAACTTCTCCTACCTCCATGTACTTTTAAAGATATGTTTCTCCAAGAGGTTGAKATGTCTCTTCTGGAGCTATTGCAGRGAGTTTTGAGTTTGGAAGCTGGGAGAGCTGCTGAACCGCCTTGGGGAACTGCTGCAACCCTCTGAACGATAGTGGATATGAAGACCGAAATGTGATTTATTTTTATAACGTCCCTTTAGGGAAAAAAAAAAAATCTGTTTCCAAATAGTACATCTCACTGGAGAAGGATATGATTAAAAGTTGCCATCTTCCGTGGAAGATGGCATTGTTGAGGACCTAGAGGTTTTACAGCTACGTAATAGCTGAAAAATCGATGGATCGAGCAATTTAATTGACCTTCCCTGGATGGGAAATATATGTGATTTTCTCAGTATTGCCCTCTTTTTTCGAAGAAGGGAACACATTCATAAAACTAAACATAATTTCATAGAACAAGAGGAAAAAAAAGAAAGAGGAAGTCTGCTTTCTAAAACAATCAAGTAATAAGAAACAAATATTGTACAGATAAGGGAGGGAAATAAACATCCTASCATCCTGGCAGCTGTGGAGAGCACTTGAAAGCTATTTTTAGTTGTTTTGCTAAAGTACCCATTGAAATATTTTTATTTTCTCCATCTCTGGCTTCAGAAGAGGGTTTATCATAGTAAAGGCATCTGCTTCCTCGCTACTGATGATATGGCTATTACAGCAGCTGTAGTTGTGTTTTCTTTTTCCTTTTCTATTACCAGCGACATTTCTCATATTTCCCCTCACCCATTCCCTAAACTGTAATTATGAAAAGGGGGAAATCTTTGTGCATCCCTGACTTATGACTACTAAATTAGAGTATAATTGTAGTCTAAAGGAAGCAGCTTTCGCAGGAAAATTCTGCTAACCTGGCATAAGAGTTTCTCTAACAGCTGATGTTTGAGGTCATTAAATTGTGTTATAGATATTAGGGAATATTCTAACCTTTGTTACTGGAATCCTATCACMCTGTTAAGTGCATTGTCCAAGACCTCAAAGCACATTTAATGCACAGGTAAGAAATAGAGTAAAAGCATTGTAGTTTTAAAGCATCGTCACTTSTACTGTAAGAGACGCATATGCAGAGTGGGTTTAAGTGTAGTACAAAGCATCCTTAAGTTACGTTTTTCAGTGCATGGATTCTTAAACACCAGTCAGTGTGTGCTTATAAAAAATATGTTGTCAATACAAGAAGAATTTCACATTTTTGTAGCAAAACAAGTATCAGTATTATTAAGAATAAAGCAAAGGGGTTGGAGATTAGGAAGTTTGTTCTAAACCGGGATTCCTACCCTAAGTGTTGGATACATCTTTATGGATATATTCTTCTTCCTTAACTCTAGTTTCCATGTGAAGCACCTGAGCACAGAGTATGCTCACTTAAGGCTGTGTGTGTGGGGGATACACAACAATGAAATAAAGCAAATATTGTCGTCCCATCTTATATGTGGGGAAATTGCAGTTCAGAAGGAAGATAACTTGCCTAAAAGCTAACCTATGGCACAACAGATTAAACATTAATACAACATTTCATTGAGTATAATTCTGCCCTGGGATTTCCATTTGTTCTTTTGCTTTCTTTGGCAGAGGTTTGAAGCTTTGATGCTATTTTCCTCAGTTATGCTAAACGCAGTTTTTATGTTACCTCTGATTCAGGATGCTTGAGGGTGGCTTTAAAATTCTGGATGAGTTGGAAAGTCTTCYGAGTATTGGATTAAGTCATTTCATAGCAAATAATTCTGCTCAAGTCAGTGAAGGAGCGCTCAAAGCACCTCGTCAGTCATTTCCTCCATCCTTGCTGGCTACAAGTCTTGATATAAGCTATAATTTTAAGTCAGTCATCAAAATTTATTGTTAAAGTTAACCCTTTTTTCCTTAAAATATGGARCCTATCCTATAATAGGATAAGCAAGCTGAGTAGTGGAATAATTTTCCCAGTTTCTGAATACGATAAATTTTTGCAAGAATTTGCCATGGACTACTAATTTTTTTGGCATGGTATTATTGATATCCTGCCTGCCTGAGTTAAATTAGGAATTCAACTGTTCATAATAACATTTTCTAGGTTATTTTATAACAGAAATACTTTGAGAATTGTTTCGGTCATGCATACACGAGTATACATATTTTGGGTGCATTCAACTGAGTTGTTGCATATTGTTCTCATTAAAAAAATTACCTCCTTAATTTCTTTGAAACAGAGACATACAGAAATCAGAAATCATCCTTTTTTTTTTGGGGGGGGGGGTAGGACAGGGGGCAGGGTGTTGATTCTTCAGTGTTCTTTAGCCTTGCAATGTTGTAATCTATTTTTGTTTACGTTTGCTTCGTTGTCTTGTATAAATCAATCTGATACGAGACAGAGCATAACAACATAAAGTTGTATTAGTTCTGCACAGTAAAAAGTATTTCTTGAGGTAGAGATGAAGATTTTTTGGAGTACTCATTACTGACGTACCTCTGCCTCCATCAAAGCCATGGGGGATTTTACGCATATTTAAATACAGCAAACTGTAAGCCACAGTCAGAGTTTGACAATATTTGAATTAACAGTAAACAGAACAAARAATATCAGGCTGAAATAGTAACAGCAAAATTAATGAAAAATAATTAATCTGGAATACAAASCTATGGAAGTTTTGATATAAGTGTACCTAAGGAATTCCAGTCTATTTGTTGCTGATATATATTACTTATGTATGGAGAAGCTTAGTTACTTTAGTTTTTACCTGCCTTCAGGGTAAAAATGATAAGCTAGATAAGTTATTCTCTCCACCTCTTTCCCAACAACTTTGATTGGGCGGTTAAATAAAAATCTCTGTTTTGATAGAGAAACTGAATATGTTGACTGAATAGGCACAATGGGAAATATCCTGAGGATATCGCATCTGTTTAAAGGAATAAAGAGCACAGCTATCTTTCTCATAGAATTGTATTTTTTCTAGCATTTTTTATTGCCTTTTATTTTTCCATCTTTCTGTTGTCTGCTTCAATGACAGCCTGCTTTGTAATACTAAGRGGGTTTTCTTTACCTTACAAAGAAAAATAAAGAAATAGTCAATGATGTGCTTTTAAAAGGACAAATTAAAATAGAACAATGAGAGTGAGTGAGAAACATACATATAAAGAGAAAAGACAACAGAGAAGCTTCCAGAAATCAGAGGGAAAATTTATTATTCAATTATCTGTTGAAATGTCCTTGTAGGCCATGTCATAGTCCTGTAATGRGACCTTTTCAGTTTATTGCCATGGACCCAGATCAAGAATCATGACAATAATAACGGAGGAGGGACATGGGCAAGTGGTAATTGCCTAGTCTATGTTTGCAGTGTGTACCTTGCTTTATCTTCACAATAAAGACAATTCAGACTGTGTTTTTCAGTTTGCAGACCATGAGCACATAGTTAGACATCTAAGGCTTCGTAGGGACGTTTCCAGCTGTCTGCATGTCTGCTGTCTCTTGTATTTCTAGAAAGCCATTGCACATTTGAAAGCAGCTTGTGTCTTATCAGAAAATGCTTGACAAAAGGTGTGATTTGACAAAGAACCATAGCTCACATCAAGCATTTCTATGTAGGATTTTATGCAGCTAAAATTTATCTGGATAATTCCACATTCTTGGTCCCAAACATGGGATGATATATAAACAGTTCAGATGTCTGATATTAATGAATTAAGCAGCATCATGCATGGTAAGAGAGAAGGGGGTGGTGAAAGACCAGTTAGTTTTCAGTTCACCTTAGGAAAATATAAACTCCTGAAAACAAAATGCTGTTGTTGTATTATATCCAATGCAAAGTTATGCTCTAAAATATCTTTATAATTGGTTYGTCTGGACTGGTCACTCAGTCTTTCAAGAGGGCAGTTTTCCTTATGGTTTAACATAATATGTTATTAAAAAATAATTCCTGATATTSAGAATTAATTTCCTCTTTTGTAAGGTTACTTCAGGACTGAAGACCTTCTGGTGTTTCAGCTGACTGTAGATTTGCTTTTCTTCCTTTCAGTCTATTAAATGAAGAAACTTGGTCCACAGATAGAGAGACTTAGGCACCGACTCATTTGTCGGAGCTATGAACTCTCAGCTTTTCTTCACACCAGGATGGCTCTGAAGATTATAATTGATTTTTTCATTTGCTATCATTTCATATGTGTCTGGTGTGTGATGTTTACTTTTAAAGAAGTAAGTAGACTAACTGGACAGGCCACGCTACCTAAAAGCTCTCTAGCTGTCTAGTCATTTACTGCCCATAATCCTATCTAAGAAAGCACGGAGAATTAATTTTTCTTACGTAACTAGAAGAAAACCTGACTCTGGTGAATCCAACTTCTGGTGATCCAGCTTCTTCAAAGTTTCTGTGCTTTAAAGTGATCCTGTGATCACGAAAAAGAGAATTATGGTTAATCATCATTTATTACACTGGTGCTTTGGAAAGGCATGAGGCTTCATRATGTAAACAGTTTCAAGAAAATAGAAATGCTTACAAAAACAAAGAGCTTTTTTCCTRCTTTGAGCTTTCATACCTACTATTATAAATAAAACAACCTCCTGTTGTTTTATTTATTTTCCCAGAGGGCATATTTATATATCATTAGGAGTTCACGCCTGTTCTTCCCTCTGGTAAACCGTGTGTCTGACTTTGAAAGCAAGCTCGGTCCATTAGTGTTTTGGTTGGTTGTTTTTAACTGCCACTGGAGATGCGGCGTGGTGCTTCCGTGAATAGGATCCCTTGATGTTTTGCAGCTCGGGAAATTGTCAGATGTTTCATCTTCAGCTTTGATCCGCCCGCTCACGGAGCGCAGCTTGCCTGGGGTGGATGCGGCGCAGAGCGGTGCCCTCCTGGCAATGGGATGATCACAGGACTGCGAGCCCTGCCCGCTGGGGTACGGGCACCGATGGCGACGGTGCGGAGCACGCAGGCTCCGGATGGAGCGGGGACGGAGCGGGGAGCGCCGCGGTGAACGCAGCGGCTCCAGGCGAGGTGGACCCCAAGCACGCGTGAGGAGGTGGAGAGGGGCTGTCACCGGCTGAAAAGAGGGAGGAGGAGGAAGGAAATGTAATTGGGAATCSGGGAAGAGGGCAGGAATGGGACTCTTGGAAGATATATCCAAGGGCAAAAGCAGAAGTCTACTTTTAAAAGTAAATAAGAAGCAGGTATGTACCTAAGGTAGAGGATGGGTGAGGTGGTAGAGGATGGGTGAGGTGGTAGAGGATGGGTGAGGTGGTTCAGGAAGGGGGGGCAGAAAGCGGCAACAGGCCCCCAGGGCTGGAGAGATCAGGAGGCAGGTGCTAGGGCCTGGAGGAGGAAGCAGATCAAGGAGGAAGAAGATGGCAGGTGAGTAAGTCCAGGCAATAGAAAGCTTGCAAGACACTAAGCAAGTGGGAGCAGTATAGATACAAGGYGAAAAGAAAGGCTGGTCAAAGCCTGAAGAGAAAGAAAGATTTTTGKTTTTTGAAAACACAGATGTGAATATCATAGTTTACACCAAGTGCTTAAATTACTATTTGTATTGTTCAAAAAACTTGGTGAAATGATTTCTTCATCTGTTCCTATGGCTTAGTGCTATTTTTAGGTGAGGAAAAATTTTAATAAACTCCATTTATTTTTTAAATCAAGATATATGTAACATATTCATGCTTGATAATATGCATCAGTCCCTTCTTTGGGGGGATATTGTTGTTAGAAATAACGCAGCACATTAGAATTGCATTAGAATGTAGATTTAGACCGCATTTAATTTCCTCCCAAGCTCCATGTTGTGCAAGGAGTGTAGAAAATTGATGTAGTCAAAGGCACAAGTTGGCAGAATCAGATTGTGCCTGCAGGGGTCAGCAGAGAAGTTGTGCAAGTTCTGCCCCTCTCATCTGCTCCGATTTCATTTCCTCTGCAGAGCACAGTGTGCTCTGATGGAAGCAGCACACACGGTTTGAATTAATCAGTCAGCTCAGCATTAATAATTCAGAGCAAATTATAATAAGCTGATCTGCAAATGTACCTTTGGAAGGCAGGGAGAGAGCTCGCTCTCACATCCAAGCCACAAAACCTTAATCTTGCTGCAGTGGGGTTGGGAATCATTGAATCCCATGTTGTTGTACCCGGTCAGACTCAAAGCAATTGCTGTTTTAATAAGTGAGTGGGACCATGATGAGAGGCTGCAGAGTGAAGAACTCTTTCCCAAAAAGGAGCTCTAAAGGAGCTGGATTATCCGGATTCATAAGGGATGGTATGAATGCACCAAGATAGGCTYCTAGCTCTGCAAAATGGTAGGTAGCATTGGGCACGATAGAGCAGATTTTTCCCTCGAGCAGAAAAAAATCTGGGAATCATTGAGTTTGTTCAAATGCCTTCTCCCTGTTAAGTGAGTCTTTAACTCCAGAATTTCTACGGAAGCAAAAATCCATCAGTAAAATTCTCTGTCAGGAAATCCTTTGTTTCTTATCGACCTTTCTAGGTCTGAGCCAGCAATATGTGATGGGAGCTCGGATCAGACCAAAGAGGGACGTGGTTCTGTGACTCCTGCTGGGCAGCAAAGCGACTCAGACAGGCCTGCTCAGCSAGGGTCCAGGTGAAATTAAACATTTCTTTTCAGGTCAGCAAACTGGAAAGACAATTTCAGTATTTTCACATGTATTTTTAATGTTATTTCGCACACAGAATGCATACAGCAATAACAGTTATCTCATGCTTTATTAAAAACATGTCAAATTCCAGATTGATGGGACAGGGAGTTATTCTTGGTCACCTCTATATGAAATGTGAACCAGTAAATCAGAAGATAAATTATTCCTGGTATTCACAAATATAGCTGATTTATTGTCATCCTTAAGTAATGGTGTTTTGGGCAATGRTCTTATGTGAAAAAAAATGTATATGATCTGGATATTTTTAAAATAAAAGACAATATTTACACTGAGAAATAAAAAATACATCACACTGGACACCACTATCCTCATCTTTTCTGAAGGGCAGTTCTCAAAATGAAGCACAGCAGAAGCAGTGCTACCAGCCCGTGACATGGACGGGTTTTGTCCTGTGTCCRGTAGACAATATTCCCCCTTGTGCATCTCCTTTGTCATTTTCCTGTTTTTCAATAGCCTGGATTGGGTGTTTGGCTTTGTGAGCCATTACCSTTCCTTGCTTCCCTTCAGCAATACTGAGCCTAGCAAGTTGGCCCCATTCTGTAATTTTTCAGTTTTCATTCTTCCTGCTCCAATATAGAACTTTACATCTATCTCTATTGCATAGCATCTTTCTTTTTTTTTTTTTTTCAGCATTTGTCAAAATCATTTTGATTTGTAAGCCTGTCCTCCAGCAACTTGCTTGCCTTATTGTCTTGATTTTAATAAGTATAGTTTCTATTCCATCATTCTTGGCAATGCATTTTTGGTAATCAAGGTGCATGTCCAAGAAGTGAACTGTAGTCCACTATGTACTGCTGAAAAAAGGATAAATCAGTTAGGGGGAGCTATTATTAGTTTGGCAAGACCATACTTACCTATGCAGTCAGCAGCAGCTATTTTAAAATGAGAAATCTTTTTCCATTCGGGGAATTGGGAATTCACTTCAATTCAATTGGGAATCCTGCCCCTTCGCTGCGTTGATCAGCGTGTCCCTCGCCTTGGTCATCCCGAGGGAGCTTTCCACAGTGAACAGAATTTGTCACATTAACAGCAACAGAACTTTCAAAAGGAGGTTAAATTTGTTTGCCTTCACTTTCAGGTATAGAGAGAGTTGGGGTTTTTTTTGTTATTGGGTTTTGCTTGTTTGTTTACCTGAACTGTACAAAGTTTCTCATTCATAAGATGGTATCTAGTAAGTTAAAGACTTTGGGCCTCAACTTCAGCATCCTAAATATCACCAGRGGCTCTGTGCCTGGTGTGACTGACATCTGACGTGCTTACCGTCATCAGGAATTGGAAGGATGTGGAGGATGCAAACACAACACACCATCAATGCCCAAGTGCATTTCCTCCCGCTTTAGGAAGGCACCAGGGTAGCTATTATAATAGCCCTACCTTTGGGTTTTCACAGCTAGCTGGAATAAATCCTGCCACACCATGTCTCTCTGCACGGTCTCTTGACTCTAAGTACTCTTAAATCCATCGTATGCAGGTCTAGAGAGTGCAGAGCAGAGAAGTTCAAGCCTTAGCTCTATGGGTACTGAAGGGAAAGGAGATGAAGAGTCCAGCATACAAATTAATTACAGGGAAGGCAGTGAAATATGACTGAATACATTGTGGGGTTTTTTTGTTCTCAATGAAGTATGGGAATCATTGGCATCTTCTGAGATGTTCAGCTTGTTGGTAGATACACTTCTATGAGAGAAGTTCAGTTCAAAATGACCTGTGAGGAAATATGTGCTTGCCTTGTTAGAAAACATCATGGAAGTAACAATATCTCAGAAACTTTGATTCATATATATATATAATTCTCAGTGTTCACTCATATTATAATGCCTTTGGACAGTGAATGGGACAAAAAACCTTTTGTTTTTTGAGAATTCTGTGACTATTAAAGYTGTAATCAGAGTTGTTGACCTATGTTTTTGCACTATAAATAGGTATTAACTATCTCTAGTGGTATCTTTAGTGGTAAAATAATAAAAGGAGTTTTCACACACTTCAATGCAAATCTCTTAAAAAATATGGTGAAAAGGATTTATGAATTTAATGTTATGTGTCATGTATTAGGATATTAATCTCTCATAAGGTTAGTACTAACTGCTAGTGGTAACCTAAACAGAAAGCCTAAGTGGTAGTTGCACTTAATCTCACCATTTTTTGTAAGTCTTGATGGATTTGTCATATTGTATTTGGCTTTTGGGAGCAGTAATGTGTCAGTTTAACAGGTAATTGTTCTCCTGCAAACATAGTTGCACCGAGGAAGCTGAAAAACTTGTAATTGTACTGTAAACCCCCATTTTTGTGTATTGCAAATATTGAGATTTTCTGAGCAGAACCGTGTTTCCATGTTCCTTTATACAAGGACGTTTGCTTGTCAGAGATATCTGAAGTGAGGCAACAACCTGATGCAAATCAATACACTTACTGTAGTGGACTTGCTCCCTGCAAACACCGGCTCRTTCCTGGAGCTGGCCTGGTTGTGTCACCATCTCTAGTGGTGGGGCGATGTTTGCAGTCTGTCTCGTAGCACCAGGCAGTGCTCGAAACAACACAGATGTTGTCAAGCCTCCAGAAAAAAAGAGGACTGTTCTTTGTATTAATCAGCTTGAGAAAAATCGGGCTGTGAGTGAAACGGCATAAACCGACTTGCATGCCWTTTTTGACCCAGTTTCCTCATCACTCAAATGGTCTTTGGGCAGARCCTGGTTACTCTTCTGGATGACAAACTTGCACCCACACACCTAGTGATGACTGCTCCCTYTTGCAGCCAATGTCTTCTCCCAGGGACCCTGCTCCCTGAGGCTTTGTCTGCCTTTCTCCCTGCCKCTGTGCTTAATTGCTGGGTTCTATGGATTTTCTTTTCTTTYTTCTTTCCTTTCTCKTAGYAATTCCAGACAATCTGACATCTGTAAATTTTACCCATCCTGTCATCCTAATGTGTTTTCCATCAGACAGGCACTTAYGGGTTTATATCCCCTCTGTTGTTCCTGTGCTGGGGAAAAGCCAGCTTGGCCCTGACACAAGGCAGTGTTTTTCACACGTGCACACTGATGTATTCAAAACACAGCCAATAATTCTTAAATTTTCCACAGATATATTTCTCAGTCACTTGCTGCAAAAACCCAGGCAGCAGATGAAGGCGTTGGGAGCCTCYGAGAGACAGGCAAGGAACTAATTTAATAATCTGCTCCTGCAAAACTGCTTTCAGGTAGGTTTTTCCTGAAGGAATCTCCTTGTCTGCTTAAGGATGTCTTGSTTGCTAAAGCACTGTAGCAAGACTGAGGGAGCAGAAAGCTTACAAACATTTCTCTGCTTTCCGAAAGTCATCCTGATTATTTACATTGTGTGAAGCTATAATGTTGTTTAATATTAAAATGGAATGCTATTTTAAGAAGTAACTCAGCAACAAGGTAATTTAAACACTTTTGTGAAATGCTGTTTTTCACCTTTAGTGCTTCATGCTTGCTCTAGATCAGAAGCAATTTATAGATCTGATTTTTTTTTCTCTAGTGCTTTTAATTCATTGTTCAAGTTTTGAACCTATAACRTTTTCTGCTAGCTGCACAGATTCAGAGTTCTTTCTTTGCTGATACTCATCTAAATCTGAAGTGCAATTATATTGTATTTCCTTGCTGTTTGCAAGTGTAGAAAGTCTTTATTGACCTTACTGTGATAGAAACCTATCTTTCCTACAGCAACCAATAAATCTCGGAGTCAAAATATGTCTGCTCTAATCCTCACAGTAATCAATTAAGCTTGGAGGTTAACACTGCTAAGATTTAACTGYTGGGTGTTTGTAGGAGGCAGAGGCAGTCTCTGAGCTGCCTTTTCTGAAGAATTGTGTGTAATATTAGGAAGCATTGGCAGATTAGTAAGAAAATCTATACACAGGTCTAAATGGTTGACGTGTACAGTTTGACTCTACATTATGTCTGCTTTTCGGACAAAAGTCAATAGTTTTTAAGGCACAAGGACATAATTGATTTTTATTTTGTACAGAAAATTCCGTATACATATACTGCTCGAAATCCACAGTTTGTTTTAATTTCAAACAGTTATTTTTAATATGAATAATGACTTGTGCAGTAATCAGGTTGTTGATTTGAACGATCRTTACCAAATGACATGTAGTAAAAAATCCCTGTTATCTGCAATATTCCCACACTTTTTTTGGGGAGGGGGATGGAATTCGACTGCATGATGCCTCCCTGCCTGCTGTTTCTTTAGAAGTAACAGTCAGAGGCTGCATGCAGTGTTTAGCTCTCCAGATACTTACTCTGAGAGCTTGGGAAAACACGAAACGCTTCCTGGAGACAGCAGATGTGGCAGTGTCCACGATCTTGCATCACCCATGAGCCAGAGTGCACCCCAGTCCTGAAGAACCGGAGCTGCCACACGGGCAACRTGGGGCTCCTTGGGGGCGCCCGGAGAAGAGACATTTGCTCTGCGGTGCCTGCGAAGAGTCAAGAGACCCCGCGTGCTCCGTGGCCAGGGTCACCCCAGCACGGGGCGCTGCAGCCCCCGGCGACCCCTGCGCCCTGGGCAGAGCCGCAGAGCGAAGGGGCAGTGACGCCGCAGAGCCGCGCTATCCGCGTCCACTGAGCATTGCTGACCACCCATCCTGGCACCCGCTGGCACCTGCTGAGCRCCCGGGCTGCTCTCGGGCACTGCGGCCACCACGGCTGCCCGTCAACTGCAAGAACAGTGAGTTGTTGATAAACACAAACATAACCAAGCTCAGCGGATGATTCTTTTCTTACATGTTTTGTGAGAAAACGTGGGGGTTTTTTATCATTTTGTTGTTTGTCATTTTTACAGGCAAAAACACTAGAAGAAGGACCTACTGGATCATGAAGAAAACAGAGGAGTAAARTACAGTTTTACACTCTCCTGTACTCTCCTTACTCTCCTGTAGCTGGTGTTGCCACTAACTCCTGTGGGGACGCTGGTTTCCCACCACAGCTTTCTCCCTTCTCTCAACTGGTGGAAGGAGCCACCTTGTTGGAAACAGCCTTTTTGGTTTTTTGCTGGGTTATTTTTCAGCAGGAGCATTTCCTTAGCCTGGTACATCACTCACCTGCCTGTATGCTTCAATCAGTTCTCCAGGGGCAGAAATGTGCAGACAGCATAGGAGGAAGGGCAGGACCTCCCCATTGAGTAATGATACTGTGCACAGAAGCTTATACTGAGCATGAAACAACATCAGAAAGCTTTAAAAGGGATCTCTTGCTGTTGAAATCATTTGTCCTTCAGTACTGAGCTTTGCAACACACGAGGGCTGGTTKAAGTTCCAGCTCAAGCGAGGAGCTCGGTGAGCTCTTGCTGGGAGTTCCAGTAGCGCCAAGGGACCCACAGGCACTGCCATGAAGAGGTTCCAAGACACGCCAGAAGATTCTCCTGCAAGCGTGCTGCTGTCCTTGCACGGGATCTCAAAGGAGCCCGGGCGGAGAGCCTGAACCCCTGGGCGGAGAGTCTGAACCCACACACGGTCGGAAGAAACGGAGAATTCAGGAGCAGGCAATATCCCGTGAGAAAGAGCCAGAAARCAGCGTGAGTGGGAACTGCTGCAGTTGCATCGATGCCCCTATTATTTTTGAAATGTTTACCTGTTTGCTTTTGTGTAAAGAACGTGAATCTTGCTGATTTTTGCTCTGGATAAGCATCCCTTCTGTATCRTAAGCAGAGCTCTGCATTGAACAAGAGCGTATCTTATGTAAAAGGCACAGAAAAACAACAGGATATATAGGTTAGTGGAGAAGCACAACAGGAGAATTTACAGTTGTCACTTTTCAGCTACCGTTGCAACAGTAGGTGAAAAAAACCTAACATCTCCTCCTGTTTGAGATTTCACAGCTCATAAAGTTTCTACTGCTTGCATTGTAATTTCTCTTCTCTTCTCTTCTCTTCTCTTCTCTTCTCTTCTCTTCTCTTCTCTTCTCTTCTCTTCTCTTCTCTTCTCTTCTCTTCTCTTCTCTTCTC
>PTEX01000335.1:472698-556626 GCA_003342815.1 Eudromia elegans | reverse complement strand
CTAATACTCTTTAAATACTCACAGTATATTTCATGTTTGATTTAAAAAACATTAATATTAAGAACGTCATGTGTCTGATTATTTTTACAAGAAATTTAAAAACAAATGGAATCTAAAGCACATATTTTTTCTGCACAAAATTTTGTTGTGGGCACCCCCAGTGAACTTACCCTGCACATTCTGTTCCCATGATGATGGTAAAGAGCCTGAGATAGCTCAGGTCACAGCAGGTGACCCATCTAACTTAGACTTTCCTCTCTCTATGTTGAGAAGTRGTAATTTTCAGGTTGTTTTTGTTTCAGAAATAATTGAAATACCTTGTTTGGGATCAAAAAGCTGAAAGTTTACTTGCTGAAAGGGTGCAATTTATTTGAGCTTGTGAGGCATTTTTTGGCAGCAGAAAATAGGGAAACAAAGATTTGGAAATGTCTGGATGGCATTTTGGTTTAGGAGAAAAAATAAGTGGCTCCTGTCTCGTTGTGAAATGRCTTTTAAAATTTATGTCTTACACAATTTAAAATGCTAAAAATCCTCATAAATAGCACCTTGATTGTGATATTTTAAGGTGGCAGTGCAGGGAGTAGGTTATTTTCTCAGGAAATTTCTAGAATTATTTTTCACAGTTAGTATGAAGGGGCAGAACTACTTTAAATAACAAATAGGCCTTCAATACATTACAAATCTGTTTGTATCCATCCATATATATGACATGACCACTGTGAAACAACAAACCAAAATCAGTCATACCTTGTACCTTTCTTGTCACAGTAATACTCTAAACCAACTTCTTCCTTCTTGTTGTTACTTCTTTCTTCYAAAACATAATGGCAGAAACATCTACGTTTTTAGAGTCTGGGTCATTTCATTGAATTTAAGAGGCTTTGCATTGGACCACTAGTTAATCTTGCACACTGGTCATAATTTCTGATATTCAAGGGTATGTGTATATACCTGCTACTGGTACTTGTCTTATCTCATTTTGATGCATAATTATAAAAGACACAAAAGCAGCATATTTTTTAGCTGGATAGACATGTTTCTATTTATGGCTTTTCAGTCATGTATATTTATGACATTCTAAAATCGTATGCCCAACTTCAGAATTTCTTTAGTGTCCAAATCTCATGRATTCTAAAGTAAATGTTTTAATATGTGTGATTATTAACCGTATGTAAGAAAAATTGCAAGTAATATTATSACTGATTTCCTGTGGGACCTGACAAATTGCCTGTACATGTATTTCCTGTTTCATAATTCTATATGATTTCCATGCAGCATATTCCTGCCTCCTAAAAATGAGGCAAAATATATTTGACACTTTAAAAATCAATTTTCTTGTCATTTAATGAGCTTGATCATCTCTAGAGTAATACAAAAATACAACAAACAAGGTAATTGACCTGTCACTTAAAAAAAGCGCAAAGTCCACTTGCTACTATTTCCATACATTTCTTGCTAACATATATAGACTGATTAGTATGCATTATTTTCATGTGTCTTCACCCAGACACATCTTTAGCTCAAATCTGCAAAGGTGTCATTTAATTACTAGAAACAGAGGAGCAATTTTCAGCATCTTATTGTTCTTACTGCTAATTTTTTCTGGACTTGTTTACCTCGCACCATTAAAAAAAAAATAGAGGTTTTAGTTAATTGTGTGAAAAGGGTCCCTACAGGGATAATTTGGCTATACATAAGCATCTGAAATGCCATGTGTGAATTAAGGAATTCCTGTATGGACTACCAGAAGGTACTACCTTATGCCTAAAGAATAGAGCTACATCCTTCCTAGTTATCCAAGTTGCCACGTAGGTGATATTTCTCTCTGAGCAGAGTCTCTAGTGTCTGATGAGRGATGAACTCATGCTGCAGTCTTTGTATAATTTAGCTTAAAATTCAGTCAACCTTGAGACACACATCTCACGTACATCAAGTTTGGTAGTTTTTGCTCACTCCGCGTCCCCAGCGCCGCAGTCTCCAGATTTTCAATGAAAATATSCTCAAGAACATGGATGTTTCTAATATCTCAAGTTTTGGGGACAAGCAGAGAGTTCTTTTGTTAAATCCAGATTTGGATAAACTGCTAGAACTGCCATTCTTTCTTAGATCTGAGTAGGAAAGACCTTTCTTATCTCTCATTAAATGAAAGTATTAAGGAGGAATATTTAAATATGCTACAGAATATATAAAATTTCAGGCAGTTTAATTTAAAAGAATTACAAGTAAGAGCAATGTACAAAGCACTTTGTAGTTGTAAACTTAGTTGATTGTGTTGTGGAAAAAAGAATACAASTAAACAGAGTTTGCCCATCACTAAACTGGGTAAGACTGAGTGTGTCATGTAAGTGAGTTTTTCTCCTTTTTTTTTCACTATTGCGCTATTGCTTTGGTTCATAAATAACTCTCCACCCTTTAGCTGGCAGATAGTAGTTTAATGGCTRGGGAGCCAAATAACAGCAAAACTGCTCAGGGAAAGGCCTGCTATAAAAATTCTGATAGTTCACAAGTCATTTTATTGTAGCCACATTGGATGTGGGTAAAATAGTATTTAAAAGAGCCATTGTTTTGTACTGTTGTGGACTGCATTTCTAAGAGAGGTTTAGCAGCCTAGGCTTGCAAGCCAAGGAAGGGCAGTGGAAGCCATGGCATGGCTGCAGGCATGGATGGGGAGCGGGCCCCAGTCCGGGCTGCCCGCGGGAACCGGGGCAGCGGCAAGCAACTGCTCCTGCCGACAGCCCGGAGTAAAACACACCCCGGATGGACTGTAGACTTGGGTTAATCGGAAAGCGTCGCGGAARTTCAAGGTTTAAAATCCTGTCAAAGCCCAAATCAAATATATGTTATTTTGTATTTTATGGTCCGTCGATTTCATCAATCTTTAATCAAAGTAAAGGTGTTTTTTTGATAGGTTTGAGTCGTAATGTATTCTTAAATATTGATTTATTTAAAAACAAAGAAATAAAAGCATCCAAACGTTTTCACAGGCTGACTCAGAAAGCTGGGAGTTTGCTGAGCCTGGTAAGCCTTTATGCTCAGAAGACACTCTGATTATAGTCACTATATATAGTCACTGTGTACAGTGACACAGTCATTCTGATGCTGTAGTTTCAGAGGTGGTGCAGGTTCCTTCACAGGATTCACAGTAATAATCTCTGCTGCGAAAGAAACAGTCCTTAGCAGTGCCACAAGGCACAAAGCAGGCGTTCCGGTGAAATAATAAGTGGAAAGGAGAATGCAATTCGGAGTTTTCTGAGACAAGAATCTTAACTACGCAATCAAGTGAAGTTTTTTATTTGTACATATAATGGATCATTTATTGTGTAATTCAGCAGTTCTGACTAATAACGAATAATAATGCAATTAACACACACAAAATGAGGAAAGGAATATAAAATATGAGCTCAAATAAGCCTATTTCTTTGCTTCAAGGGGTATTTTCCCACTGCATTTGCAGAGTACAAGCCCCATGATATCATTTATTTAAAATGGTATAGTTCACCTTTTCCTCCTTTGAAATCTTTCTCTGAATAGATTGTGGATCTCYACATTATGTTTTAGTCTCTTCTTCTAGAAGCACAATCACTTCTTTAATGCCAGCTGGAAGGAAATGACTGGTTATTAAGGCATTAATGATTGAGCCTGACACAGAGCGGGGAAAAAAAGTGCAAGTAAAGGCTTTAATTAGATGCATTCCTTGTTTTTGTATGACTTACGCAGTGCAAGCTTATGATATAATTGAGTTAATTTTACATCTTGTTTTGAAATCCGCTGTGGTGTGGAAAAAAAAATATATATATTTCCCCAAACAWAGTGGATAAGCTACTAAAATGCACAGCAGAGCTCCCTGCAGCATTCGCTGGATTTCCTGCCSTCACAGACACGTATTAACGGTTTCTGGGCTTGGGAAGTGTCAAGGGTGAGCGAGATTTGGCAGGAGGCACCGCAGAAGCAGGAAGAGCTTGGCTCTGGTTCAGCTGCTGAGCTGCCTTGTCCACTGTGGGAAACCTCACATGGAGCTTGGTGCTGCACCAGCTTTGTTGGGAGCCACCCGAATTCCTGGGAATGCTGCTCGGAGCGAGGTAGCCCCACGGCCAGCTCAGGGACAGCTCTAGCTGTTCTGTCTGTTTCCAAAATGTATCTGACAGCACTGTGAGGTTTGGGCTCAGGCACCATATCTGAACATTCAGGGACCTGGTATCTCCAAATTTTTATCTGGATCTGAACTGAGGAACTTTAGGACTTTCTAAAACATTTTAGCTTTAAAAGACTATTGGGATTTCTCAATCTATCACTTGTTATTTGATAGAGGTACTTAAAAAAATCATTACAAAGAGTTACTTAATGACAGAAATAGACGATTACATTTATCCCCCCCGAGTGGTATAGGTGGACTCTGAACCTAAAACTGTTCTAGGCTCATATTGCCAACCATTTTCCTGCATAGCTGCTGTGCATACACTCTCAGCCCTCAGCAAAGGAAATTAATGCAGCTTAGCTTTGCAGTGAAAGAAGATCCAGAGCCTATATTGAGCGTGATGCATTGAGAGCGCCGTGGTACATAACAGTTATCATGCATGAGATGAGAAATGGTCATTCCTTAAGGGTGGTACCTTGACAGCCCACCCGAGCTCCAAGAGCGTGTTGGAAAAGCAGTCTGAGGCTGCCTGCTTTCCTGCTCCTGCCCCTACGAATGCAGCTGCCATGAGGAGGAGCCCAGCGGACACGTCCAAATGAAGCCCGCGGAGAAGGTAGATGTTTTTATGATCACCAGAAACTAAACAGCATTCTCTCCCTCCCCTCTGTGTCATTTGTGATTCTGAAGATCAATCTTTCCCATGGAGTCCATGAGTGACTCCTCCTGTGCCAACCATCCATTGCCAGCTGCAAGCACGCAAATTACACCACTCTCAGAGCACTTTCTTCATCTTCYTCATCTTTTCTTCCTCCCACTTGTAGCTGCAGAGCTGGTGTCATCTACCATTAAGGCATGTATGCCAAGGCAACGTCACCATGTGTCAGGAGGGTGCAGTCATTCAAGAGGAAGTGACAGTAGGTAAGGAGAAGGCATGGCACATGAGCCAAAAATTACACATAAGGGGGGAAAGATATCACCAGAGCAGAAACAAATAAACAAAATGGGAACTTCTCTCAAGAATCTTTGTCCTACGCACACGCACAAAACTCATTRCTTTAAGAATTTAGAAGAATTAAAGTTTCCATAATAGAGTGATAGTAGGTGAGTGTTACTGAAGTCACTGGAGAGTCAGCGGGAAAGGCCAGAGTCGTTGACGAAGCTCGTGAGAAACGACAAGTATCTGACTGTGCAGTGTCCTGAAGGCCTTGTCCAGGCGAAAGCAGGACGAGGCTTACTCTGAAGCCTCGAGTGCACGGCTGGTTCCCCTCCTTTGGTGGACAGACGGCGTGACAGAAGGTGTAAAACCCCCTGGGGTAGTGGTGTGCAGAGACACGTCAGGAGACGGCACGGGGGCGCATACCTTCCTCCGGTGTAAGGAAAGGTCAGAGCTGCACCCTTACGTTCAGACCCTGTCAGAGCGTGCGGGCCGGGTGAGCAAGCACGAACGCTTCATCCCTTCTGCAAGAGACAGCTACGGGTCGGCTGCCCCGAAAAGTCAAACTCCTTTAGTGGGAGAGACTGATACAACCACCAGGGGAATAAAGCTTTCCCTGTTCTGCTTCTGTGGGCCAGACTCGACTCCGGGATGCCCGACTCTGTTTCGAATCTTGGTGTGTGACCTTTTGCTGGTTGTGTTCRGAGGCTCAAAGCTGAACGCTACATTGCAGCGTTGTTTTCAGTGCTAATTTGGCTGACTTTGAGAAGCCCAGMTGTAAGTCTGGCTTCTGAGGGCCTCACGTGGATCAGCTGCTTGGTCCTGTGGGGGTAGCGGCGATCTGCACTCCACCATTCCTCAGATCCTGCCCCAAAGTGAATCAGTTAAAGTCTGGTTGTCTTCTTCCCTGGGAGCCATGGAGGGGAATAAGGGGGTGTGACTTTTCCAGAGAGAGCAGTGAAATTTTGCTTGATTTAAAAATTTAAAAATTTATTTTTAAAAAAATACTCGTTTGTCCTACTCTGGCATCTACAACAAATCTCTCAAAAGTGGGAAACTTTTTGCCTGATCTAGTATACTAACTTTTTTTCTTGGTGGATACAAGCCGTAATTTGCATAACACTCACGTGCCGCACTGCCACATCAGCCACGCTCTTTAAAACGAGTTCTGGTTTAAACATTGCTTGCTTAAACCTTCTGTCTACACAGGCCTACACATCTACGCACTCAGTGAAATGAATAGCTGTCAAAAGAACAAAACATGTATTACCCGTTCCCGACACTGACTTGAGCAATAATGAATGCCGTTACAAAGGAAGCCCCTTGCAGATGTGACAGATTGTGGATTTTGCTTTTTTAATCACATCAGGAACACTGGATATGAATTAAAACACGGCAGTGTGTGTGTCGGGGAATCATACGTCTAGCAGAACTAGAACAACCTATTTCAAYTGATCTTTATTGTCATGGGAAAGCAGACATGGGGAGAAAAGAGAAGTATAGGAATTTTATCTTCATGAAATGAAGTTTTGTATGAAAACTAAATACTGTTGAAAATGTAAGAAAGATTTAACGTGATAGAACGMTTAAAAAAATATAGCTAAGGAAATTTATGAGTACTTTCCAATAGTTTCTCCAAAATCTGTCGCAGAAAATCATTAACACGCCACCACTTTACTTTTGGATCAGCCCTTTGCCTGATCCAAAGCCTCGGGAAGTCACTTGGAGCTTTTCCATTGCTGGTAAATAATGTGCTTGTTGACATCCTCAGTTCCTGGGAGGCTGGACAGTACTCCCTGTTGGGGAACTCTCTGCTGGTATGGTGCTTTTAATTTTTATTCATATGCCAGAATCCTTAAAAGATCCCTTGTTTTTAAAAATAATTTCTGAGGGCAAATATACCATAATTATGGTGTATTTTTCTCTAGTAGTGATTTTCCTGCGGTGATTTCTGTTGTCTCCTTAGAGGATATTTGTTTTCACCCCGTCCGACAGTAGTGCTCCGATACCGGTTCCTTGGTCCTGGGGGCGCTGCCCTTCACTGCAGCCTGTGTCTCGCTGCTGTCCTTGGGCCTCCTCAGCTGCTGGAACAAATCTACTAACTAACCCGTAAGCAGATGAAGATCTTTTTGCAGATATATCCAGAAAAAGCATGCAAGCGGGTCTGCGCCTGCCCAGCTCACGGGCAAAGCCATCTCTGGCTCCGTGAGGAGCGCGGAGCGCGGCGAGCGCCTCGGTCGGGAGCCGTTGCATGGGCGTCCTGCCCGCAGAGGACAGTGGTGTATTGCTGCTGTTCACAACGCGGTAAACGCCTGCGCTAGACCCAACCGAGCGTGCTGCTTTCTTTACTAAGTCCTTGTATAGTACCAGGCAGTCGGCTTTAAGCTCMGACCTCTTTCTAACCCCTTTCTCGGTGTCTCCGTGCTCGCTCTCTTGCCTCCCCATTTACTTTGCTGTGTGCGCTTTGTGCCTGACCTGCAGGACTCGTCCAGTGGGAAGAGGCTATTTTTCACATTATACTTGCTGAAAACATAACCTGCTCTTATGTTTACAGCTAGAGGTACTTATCCTGTCCCTGAAAACCACCCGTCTAGTTTGGCTTACTTATACGTGGCCTTTAGAGTGGTTGCACTRCCCTTCTGTGTAGGTATTTCTGTCTAGGCTATATAAAAAAACCTTTTTTTTTTTTTTTTAATAACAAGTACTACTCTTAGAAGCAGCTGCGGACTACAGTGCTTACAAGGTCACAATATCTGTCCTAATCCATCAGAGCTGGCAAGGAGTGGCGTTAATGAGCCCTAAGAATGAAACTTCCCTTTGAGGCGGATGCAGTAGGTGCTCCAGGTAATGTTTATCATCTTGGTTATTTGACTCATCAACAAGCCACAATTAATCTATAAAAAATTAAAAAGACATTTAAAAAAGGAGTATTTTTAAAGACTCATAGGTTAGAGCTGATGACCTTTCCCAAAGCCAATCTTTTCCTAAAAGTCTCRAAACAGTTTTGGGGCTAAGTGAATAGTACAGTGTGTGCATAGTTTCCTTGATTTGAAGATAAAAATCCAAGTTGAATGTGTACCTAGGTTTTTTCCTCACTTTTTACATATTCTGATCATGTGCATTTTCTCCTTTCCCCTCCTGCTCACTTGGGTTGCTGTTTGTGCACAGTAAATTCTTCAGAAATATTGGAGCCAAATGAATGATTTTTTATATTCTGATCGCTCTGCTGTTTTGACGACATTACRTCTAGTCAGCGCAGACAGATTCTTGTTTCTGGAATGGTCCCTGTTCCTTGGTTCAYTTACTTTCATATTAGAGTCATACGGGGTGGTGTGAATGTTTAAAAGAAGTTACTAACAACAATTCAAGGACACAGCATAAAAAGCTAAAAAGATATGGTCTTTAGTGCACCTTATCCAAAGCATTAAAATGTTTCTACTTTCTGAATAGCAGATTGTGTTACAGCTTAGAGATTTTTCCTAAGTTTTTGCTTCAGCTTCCATACTGCCATCTTCTTTCTGCTCTAATTTTCTTAACTCCTCCGAGCTGTAATTCAGCTGCTACAGGAGTTTTTCTTTTCTGACTTTGTCAGAGAAGTCTCAGTGTAAATCCTGATTTATATTTTTTGTTGAAGTCATTGAGAATTAGGATCAAGTACAAAGATAAATCTTTTGAGGGCACCTAGATGTGTCTTGAATTGGACAGATGTAAAACTCAGTACCATTTTGGAGAAGAAAATGGTGCATTTACAGCTAACCAGAATCTTCAGACATATTTGTTAGATTTATTTTTAAAGTAATAATTTGTTTTGMGTATGAATATCTATTCCTGAATACATGAAAGATCAGTACAGATACAGAACAAAATATTCCTATCTAAAAGCAATAGTCAACCTACCACCCTTAACTAACTCAAGAAAAGAAGTTGACTGTTTTTAGTTACAATGCCTGGACTACGTATTAAGATTAATTATCATATTATTCCATATATTCATAATGAAACTGTTCCTACTTTGAAACCTTTTCAGCAGCTACAACTTGGTTCAATTCAGCTCTAGCAGGTATCAAGTTTGCATTATTTCCTGGAAAACTTCATGCTTTACCTGCTGAAAAGCAGGTAAACAAGCTCACTGCAATGGCAGTTGTGGAGTAGCAGCAAGGTAAAATCCTTTAAATTTACTCATTGCAGAGAATTAACTTGAGGAATATAAATATTTCTAATTCCCCTGGGAGTCTCCAGATTAACATGGTTTGCATCATCGGAAATTACTGCTGGGGATGCCATTGGACTGAGGTGCTTCAGTCACACATGGACTGCGGTTGACATGTATGAGCAAAACATGCTGTGCTGTGACCATACACACCAGATCAAAAGCACATGGGAGCCAAAATGTTTTCCATGGACCTCCATGGACCTCCATGGACCTCCACGGAGTGTTTTCCATGGACCTCCGTGGACCTCCATGGACCGTTACACACGAAACCTACAAGCTGAGCCTCGGCCACTGGTTTGTCCTGGAAGCAATTACAGAGGAATCTATTCACATTAGAAGAGTGTTGCCCTCCTTTTTACCTATATCTAAATATTCAGTGCTAATCCTCTTACTGCTTATGCCTCCCTTAAAACTATGTTGAATTATGTGAATATTGAATTATGAATGCATGAATATTATGCTAAAAATTAACTTTGGATAACTTGTCGGGAAAGATGTGTCATGAATATGAACTGATGACAAGCTTAATTWACATCAGTGGAGAATGTGAAAGCTGTAAAAAAAATAGGTCAGGAAAGAAAGTAAAATTAAAAAATAAATAAATGGCAAAAATCCCATTGGACTATTTTACGGCAACCAACCTTAGCTGAACCATTGGATCTGTTAATCTGAATARGTCGAAATTGTGAGTGCAGCTGCCAAGGGTCCAGCTAGGTTCTTGTTCTGCATAGACATTACGTCTCTAGATCATTAGTATTTTCTTCCTCGCTTCCCTACCCTTAGAAGACCAGTGCACATACCCCGTATTCCACTCCAGTAGAGATTTGATTCTGGATTTCCTTGAGGGTGCTCGTGGCTGAGGATTTCAGGAACGGGACCACTTTGGTCGCCCCATTCAGTCCCACCTTCCAGTCTCCAGGAGTCTGCAGGCAGCGCAGCCCTGAGTCATATTTTTTTTTTTTTTTTAAAAAAAAGAGGATTCCCAAACTTCCAGGATGACCACCGCTTTGAAGCTTCATGACCTTTCCCATCAGGAGGCAGAGAGCATTAAAGATGCCGTGAATGTGAGGGAGGGGTGGATTTGTCAAAACAGCCAGCTCAGGCAGGATAACGTGTTTGGGCTGTTAATTCAAAAGCAGCTGTGGGCATCCTGGGTACAACAGCGCAAGGTTTTAAGTTTTCACATAAAATAGAAAGTTAGGGTGAAAAAACATTGGAAAGAACTACATTGAAATGCATGCTTTGAAAAAAAAACCCTACACTTTGGTTTGACAGGAATTGCTGTCAAGTTTAGCTAACGACTTTGGAAAATGTGAAAGATGTAAACAATAGGGCAGGAAATAAATCAAAATATTAATAAAAAATAAAGTAAAAAAATCCTGTCAGACTATTTCTTAGTATTTCACCAATGACTAGGAATGAGGGCTAGAAAATCTTTATTCTGTTTTTGAGCTACACAGGAACATCTAAAGCAGTTTCAAAGGAGCATAACTACAGAGAGTTTGGCTTCCTGAAAAGAGAAGCAACAAACTCAGTCACCTGAAAGCTGCTCAGAGCTTTTGCCATCTCCATAGCTGCTAATTTCGTATGTACAGTCAGTGGGTGGCTAAAATTTCAAAAAGCCTTTTTTTTCCTAAAGATGTTGCAGTGTAATCTGCGCTTTTGCTGAGTTTAGTTCTTCCTCTGACCTCCATATTTTAACTTTYTTGAGGGAAAAAGGGTTAAGAAGTCCTGCTGTGCTGTGTAAGGTGWTTTCGAAGGTCAGCTGTTGGCAATCAGTTTTGTGCAAGTATTGCATATTAAAAAAGTAAACCAGGTAAGGCACTTTTAAATTCTTATTTTAGGTTTTTATATCCAGGGGTAGAAAGAAATGCACTCGATTTCTCTTTGGACATTTACATTCTCATGTTTTTGTGATCTCATGCTTGATAGTAAAGTGCATGCCAGTGCAAAATCCGGCATAATAAAGTAAGCCTAGTAATAAACAAACAATTCTTGCCAAGAAACAGGATTTAAATTCTGTTTGCCAATTTGGAAAATCTTTCAGTCCTGCTAAAAAGCTCTGCCTTACACTGTGTTGTAATAAATCAAAATCTGTCAAGGAAAAGCCCTACTTATTGCAGGAAAGTTGCTTTGATGCTAATTCCTCTCTTCCTCCTTGTGAGAAGATTAGCTCAGGGTCTCAAAAGTGCAAAGGAATCCAATCTGTCAACTTAAAAGCCTTTTCCCATTTGCAAATAATTAAATTAATTGACTTAGGAAGTCTGTGTGTCACCAGCAGATGACGAATCTCACGTTTTCCTCTAGGTCACAGCCAGTAGTAGATGCATGTCATTTTTGGCATTTCTTTTACAATCAAAACTCAGCCAACTTGCTGTATTAGAGAAGTTGTGTTTCTTTGCCTTCTCTAGAGGGCTTCTAAATGACTTGCTTGGATTGAACTGTCCTTGTTTTCAATTGGTTTTGATTAATTCCTTCGCTGCATTTGAACAAGGAGTCTGACATCTGTTTTTTGAAAGAACTACTGTGGTTTCACTGCTAATTTAATATTTTTTCAAAATCTGATGGATTTCTGATGGATTGTAGTATGATCTTTCTAAGAGAAAGGTTCTTGGGAAGAATGCTGCTTTAAGATACTTTTAAAATTTATGGCAGAATAGGTTCATAAGGGACTGCTCAATTATACTCTTTCATTCTGAATATTTTTCTTCCAAGGGAAGTCATGTGAATTAAGGTATCCACACTTAGTGATGTATCCCTGCCAGAACTGCTTGACATACCTTAGAACTACTGGACCTTTAACATTTTAGAGGCTGATGTACTTTTGTATACCAGCCCTGTGATTTAAGAGCAGGTGTATTATGATGGTCTGCAAGGCCAAACAGCCAGTGATTGGATCCTGGTCTGCAGTTTTGGACAATTCCCACTCTCTATCTTTGACTTTTTCCAAGAGGTTTCATCTGACAAAGCATCATTTTATCACCAACATGGATAAATTCACACGTGAGGTTTTTGCCTTTGGTTGCATAAACATGTATATTTATAAGGAAATTACTTTTTTTTTTTTTTTTTTTTGTTAAAAGTAGAAAGCCTTTAACTTTTCAACTAGAATCCCTCCATCTTTTTCTGCTCTTTATCTGGATATAATTTTAATCTCTATTCATTAGTAGTGACTTCATTTCCAGAGAGTTTTTGAATGTTGCATTTTTTTTCCAAGACTCTTCACTGTCAAAAAACATTGTTTCTGTCTCTCCATCAATGATGGAGAAACAAGAAAAAGGCACAGCAAAGACCCGAGGGGCAAGAAAATCCGATTAATGTTACGTTGGCTTATCCAGCCATGTTTCTATGTGGAGTAGGAGGAAAGAACGGACCGGCTTCTGCTGTTGGCCAGATGTGCTCTCAACTGGCAGACTGGTCTTATTGGATCATGTCCTGCCACTGAAAGCAGGAGACCCTCCTGCATCTGGGCCTTCCGAGAGTTCCTGAGGCCTTAGATGGGTTTGCAGATGGGGTTTTGGGTGGTGAGCATTTGTACCTAACAAATTGGGGCTTAACTTCGAAGCTCTGAAAGGGTTATTTCTAAAGAACAAGGGAAGGGAATTTAATGTAAATGCATTCTTATTCTTCTCGGTACACACATTCAGTTAAGGGTGAGACATTTTCTTTTTGTTAAATTATKAGTTGTATTTTCAAGAGAASAAAAAGRCAGACGATGCTGATGCTCTGAGGARAAGAATTTTGAAAGGAAGATATATATAAAAATCAGTATTTTAGGTGTGATTTATGATAGATATTAGCAGTTTTGGGAAAGGTGAAAATAAAGAAAATTTATGTCATGTTTAAAGGTCTTAAGAATTTTTGATCTAAATAGACGAGATGGAAACTGAGCAAGATGATCTTATAATCACCAGTATGAGTAAATGTAACCTAAATTGAGGAAAGGGAGAAGATGACGAGGAGCAGAGATTATTTAAAAATGAAAGACCTGGTGGGAAATTCTTCAGGTGAGGTTATGACAGTGGAAAGTAGAGAAGAAAGAGCTAGGGTCATTGGCAAAAAGTTTAAAGGTGGTAGAAGTCAATGGCTTTGGGAACATTTYCAAGTCACTATATACTGCTGTTGTACCAAATAGGAAGGGTCTAGTGGTTCAAAAAGGGAATAGCAAAAATAACAAGTCTACTCTTTTGTGTATCAGTTTTCAGATCCATTAACCACTCGGTTTCATTCACTCGTTTACTGCTTTTTCAACACATTTCAATGTTTGTAAAATGTTTGCTTTTGATAGTCGTCAGGGCTGAGGATAGTAGGAWTTTTTTTTTTTTAATKTTTCCTCTTTTCCTTCCACCCAGGCATTCACTGCTGCTGTGTTTTAAATTACAGTCATCCCTTATGCAATTGGTCTAATTCTACAAAATTGTGCTGCAGAACAGTACTAGTTTTATTGGTCATTCATTTCTTGATATTAATCATTGCATTAATATTGCACTTCTTTGAGGACTCCTTTGAAAAGAAGTTAAGGTGTATAGTAAATTCAACACATAAAAATATTCARACATATTAGAAATAGAATTTGCTTGTTAAGTGCTGTGACCTCTGGGTTATTCTATTTCAAGATCTTTTTCTTCTATACCCTTTAAGCTACGTAGAAACGAGATGCTCATTACCCAAAATATCCACCCAGCAAGCACATGTCTTAGCCCGTATTTGGAATTCTCTCCTGTTTTAGTCAGGCTGAGAGCAGACTGCAAATCCCCTGTATGCGGAGCGGTGCGCTCAGGAAGCRTATACCTGCTGAAAGAGCTGAAAATTTTGCTCTGATTTATTCACAGAGAGAGGAGAAATGCTTTGRAGATGCCAGAGTCCTAGGAAGACCTTGTCGGTTCTGCAATCAATCAGGATCTTCCGAGCAGTGATGCAGATCATCATGCGCATGGCCCTTGTATTTACGTTCAAGAAGCCAGCCAAAAGATGACAGATATAACTTCATCACACTGGGTCATTGGCCTCACATGATGAATTGAACTCAGTTTTGGTTTCAGTTCTCATTTTTTGTCCTTTCTGTACTTCAGTAAACAACATTCCATCAGTTGCTTCCCAGCACATTTTTCTCAGATTTGTGTTTAGAATTTAGTCCTCTTTTTTTTCCCCTTTTTTTTTTTCTTTTTTTTCCCTTTAGAATAACTGGCATAACTGAATGCTATGCACTTGCCTTTCTTGTATGTTGCTACTGATAATAATAAAGATAATAACAGCATGGTCTTAGCACGGTCTAATAAAGACAATAATAGGGTTTAGCAGGTATGGTAAAACAGAACAGTGCACAGAGAGGACAGACAAGGACTCACCCTCCCTGGATGCCTTGGGACAAATAAGTTAAAATTCTTCCAAAATTGATAAATTAGGAATGGTAATGTCTGGGGAGGGGTGGGTGGAGGGTGTTACATCTCCCTTGTGTACTTTAATATCCATGAGCTCACGGCTCTGGGGTACCRTGACTTCCTCTCTGTGTCTGCAGGTTAAGGCTAACCCTGGCACAAGATAAACTCGAAACAAGGTAAAACCTCAAGGAAATTAAGTTTTCAATACATGTCTGTAAGAAAGATGTTTGTGCCTATAAATCTGATTCTAGTAARTGTAGCTGTTGGTTCAAAAAACAGACAAGATTCACTGCCCTGTGGCATTGGCTCCGTTGCTCTAATTTTCTCAACTTCATTTGTTATATTGTAACCTCTATAAAGCATTAATTGGAGTTTCAGGGTTTTCAGGGTTTCTTTCTCCCCTTCCTTTGTTTGAAATTCCTTATATAAATTGGAGGTTAGTGCAGTACTCATCTGCTAATGTAAATACAGCTAGTCAGGTTGATCTATGGCGATCTTACCAAACACTCAATGTCATGATATTTTACATGGCATTTTACAAAACAGACATGGCATTACATGTATTTACAGGGTAAATAAATAAATTTACATGTAAACTAATGCATGTAAATAATAAATTTACATGTATTTACATGGTATTTTTACAAAACCATTTTACATAGTATTTTACAAAACTTTTGTTTTAAACATCAGCATCAACAGACTAACAGGGGTGAAAAATGAACTTGCTTTAGTTCGGGTGTCCTGAGCATCTTGAACCAAATCCAGTGTGTTTGATTTTTATTTATTTGATTTTTAGCAGAATATGCAAGGAAAGAAGAACACGCATTTTTAGATTCTCTTGGAGCTTCTAAGATCACAAGAGGCCATATTTCTCTCCTTACTGCTTCTACGTGAATACACCGATTAATGCAGATGTGAGCTATGTATCAGCATCAAGGGGAGAATTTTATGGCAACAGCTCAGGCACAGCCAGCCGGATGGAGCAGTGAGGAGGAGAGAACAAACAGTGATTTTCCAGTGGCGGTTTGAAAAGGCTGATGAGGAGTCTGTCTTTAGAAAGGCTTTTCGTCTCTTCTGCTGCATGCAGACTCTTAGATTAGACTTGTAAAATACTATAACTCATGAGAAGATTGCTGAAGGACCCAGTGCTCTGCCCGCAAGGCAGATACGGATTGGTTTTGTTTATAGGTGGGAGATGTTCTGCAAACTTGCAATGCAAAGTGGAACAGAGTCTGGAGGAGCGAATAAAGAAACTTAAGCAGTCACCAAAGTCTAAGAGAAACTAATAAACTCAGGGAGATCAGCATTTGTGTAGAGCAGAATATGGTGGTGCAGAAATATGTGGAAATGTGTGTATTTGCAAGCTGTCGGGGGAAATATTTGAAATCCTTCCTTCCTTTTCTCGATTTGTTTTTCCTCACTATCAACTGGAATGAGGAGCATCTGCTACTGCGGGCAAGCGTAGAGCAATGGGTGACTAAAGAATCTGAGATACAATTAAAAAAAAAAAAGAAAAGGAAATCAAATTTTAAAAATGGAGTAGATAATGTATTCAGAAACTTCGCTGCTGAGTATGTGGATAAAATATAATCTGATGAATAGTGCATGATGATTGTGTCACAGGACTTGGTTTTCACAGAAACATGGAAATTCCTGATCTACCAAGTCTAATCCCATGATACTGCAAAAAACATGGCCTTGCTTATATGCCTTTCAAGCTTCAGTGTGTAGTGAACATAATATGGTAGCTACGCAAGACAATGTCCTTTGGGGTCAACGTGGGTGGGCCTACCCATCCACACAGTAGCTGCAGGGTGAGAGGGGACCAGCGGTCAATACAACTTTTTCTGCAGACCAGGTCCTTCTGATGACACCAGAGCTTGCAGAGATCATTCTTAAATTAAGTAACTAACTGCTATATACCTGYTAGCATTGTTGATAGAGTTTTAACATCCGTTTCTTAGTGGTGAAATTTTGATAAGCAAATAGAAAACGAAGCAATTTTTAACATTAYACAAAGTTCTTCACCAAAACTCCAATTTCTTTTGATGAAGGAGGATAAAAGTACATACAATTATTTTGAGACATGAAAGCTAAGGCACAGAAAGGTGATATAGCTTGTTCTAGTTTGTGAAGAAACTGACTGATCCCTAGTGATGACTGGAAAGAATCCAACCTAATCTTGGCTAACAAGACCAAAACATAACATTTTCTGAATGTGTGTGAGAAAAACCCAGACACACTTTGTCAACGGGAAAATTTTACTACATATTATAACATTATCCATGTTGTGGATGTGTTTTGCCATGTTCTGGTGGAAGAAATGCAATAAAAAAAAATTCTTATGTAGGAAAAGGAGTTTGAATAGGATTGTGCATTTTTTTTCAGCAATTTATGTTTGGGATATGTTAGAAAGAAATCACCTTCAATTTATCATCAGGCTGACTTAGCAGTTCACCCTTAATGTTATGCACCAGTCCAGAGCAATTTATCCTAAGTTTGTTTAATTAATGTGGAACATTTATTTTTGAAAGTACTTTAGTGCTCTCCATATTCTTGTTTCAGTAGAATTAGTAGAGAATTTCGTTAAACTGTGACTTTACTAATGTAATTTGATGGCTCAACATCTTAGTGTGCCCAGTTTTCACTATTTGTTCTGCTTTAAGATTTGACATGATCAGTTAGATCAGAGAATTATAATTATGCAATGTAGAAATAGACTTCAGGATTTCTAGTCCCCATAGAAAGAGCCAGTAGATTTGCAATTCAGAAAAAGAAAAAAAAAATTGACCTACTTTTTTTTATGTTAAGTCTCAACTTCTGATTGATCTGTTTTTATTTCTTTCTGTTTATCTGCCCACCCAGTCTGTTACTAATAATCTTGATCTTATTTTGCATTGATTGATCACTTAAAGTAWTTTGTAGTCTGAACGCTGATAATTTAATAATGGCAGCCAATTAGGAGATAAATCAATAAACCATTCTGACATCACTGAGAGAAACACTAAAGTACCATTGTCTCATTATCCTTTCCAGCATTTTATATTCATATTTTCAGGGATGAAATTGACCAAAGATACTACTAGAATTTTTAAACATAGTTTGTATCATGATGTTACCCTCTAACTATCATTTTTTTTCCAGCTTCCAGTAATAGAAGCCAGCAAAGACTGATATTTGTTCAACCTTTGTGTAATCAAAACATGATAGAGGAAAAGATGTGTTCTATTTCTAACTCCCACCAGAGTACTTTTCATCGTGTCTATAATCCTTGTGTTCCAGCTGTTCTGCTCTTCAGGTCTGTTTCACCAATAAAGAAGAGAGTCTGGTAACTTACCCAGCCTCCCACAACTCAGATCAATRTAATTCAGAGAGAAATAACCATTTTGCTGGCGAGGTGAGAAGTTTCTCCCATAGGGAATTTGGAAAACAGCAGCTATTGAGAAGCAGCTTAGATTATTGGAAACATCAGTAAGGGGAAGTTGATTGGAACAGAGCAAAGGAGGTGACTTATGGCAACTGTACATATTCAGATTTTTTACTATCTATCATTTATATGCATATCAAACAGTCATTTCCTCCACTTCATATATATGGATATCTCACAGGTACATGAAAATACTGGATTCATTAGGAGTCTAAATGGAGCTGGTCCTTTAGGTGAGTAATCATCTTGTGTCTTCAGAAAGCCTATTTGTTTTATAGGCATTTGGATCTTAAATGGTAACTATTAGTTATTGCAACATATTTTGGCCAGTCTCTGGTTCTTCAGCAAAAGCAGCTCAAATACACAGAAACTCTGGGGACATTWCTAAGAATCTTCTCCAAACTTTGATGCATGTCGTGGGGAAAAACACGGTCGCAGTTGCTTGTGAAAATCTCTCTCTCTCCCTATTCAATAGTATTGAAGAGATWTTTTTTTAATCTGTCTCCTCTGCATAAAAATGAGTCGATAAATATCCAACAACGTATGAAAACCCAAGAAGCATCTGAGATCTCTTAGCTCCTCTCTTACTGTTTCTATTTCTCTTTCAGTTCTTGATTAAACGTTTCTTTGGCCTGTTCATTGTGTATATTAGATGAATTAAAACTCTTGTGGCATCCTGCAGGTCTGAGTACTGTTTGTCATTCCCCCCTCCTGATGGTGACAGMCTAATTCTGCTAGGGCAGCAAAGCCTGCACCATTTGTAAGTGCTAACAGCACGCATCCGTGTAGTTGCAAGCCACTTGTTTACTCATCTGTAAGCCCTATCRGTTGTTGCTCTTTTGGTTTGGGGCTTTATTTTGCTTTGTTTTCTCGCTGGCTTGCTAAATCAGTCCTAGGCACAAGACGTTATTATGGTTTTAGACTTAAGCTCCAGTGAAGGTGCTAAATACTATCCATGTGCCATTGAGCAGCCAATCTAATCCTTTGCCTAAGTTCTTTGTAATTCTTTGTAATCCCTCCCTAAAATCCTACTTTTCCAGTTGGATGGGCAACACAGTGGCACCGGCCTTACCCTCTCCAAGTTCTGATTTGGGAGTTTTAGCTCTGTTCTGCACATGTTCCTTCTCCATGCCAGCACTGATTAGCTCTACTGGCAGCTAAAATGGATCCAGATGTTTGCCACATGGATAATTCTTAAACAGTCTGCTTCAACCAAGACATATGGGAGGAAGGACACCCGATGCCAAATAACTGCTTGCTGAAGTCCCACTTGCCAGTTACTTGTTTTCAGGCCAAGCAGGTGATATTGAGCAGCCAGGCCCAGGGATATTTGCACATGAGAGCCCGTATCAGTTCCCAGGTGCCACAAGCACCGCTGACCTCCATTCGTTTGTCCTGGATCTTGTCTGAATTTCATCTGTCTGAGTTGTGGATGGGAGGAACAGAATGGGAGAGAGGCTCAGTAGTGGCCAAGCAATGTGAGCCAAAGTAATCTATGCCTTTCCAAACCAGAAAACTAACAAACTATCAAAAAAAAAAGGCACCAAACAAATAAAACAACAACAGTATGCAATTCAGGCAACATTTTAATAGGCCTCTGTAGTCAAAAAGCAAGAAGGACATTGAACTGCATGAGGAGAGTGAGAGAAAGGTGCCACAGAAATGTCATAATGCACAACCAAATGTCCTCATTTTAGATTTTAGACATTCAGGTTATTTTTTTTAATCTCTTGTAAAAACAACAAAACAGTTTCTATCAAGAGGCAATAGAAAGTTTGTTGTAGTTGGAAAAGTGTGTGAAACATCTCCAGAAAAGTGTAGGATAACTATGGGAGTTGGTCTGATATTAAAAAGCTATGTGAGAATATCATTAAGAATAGTGCCATGGTCCACCCGTTCTCCTCCTCTCAAGGACAATTACAAAAAGAGAATTTTTTTWAAAAAAATATGCTTCTCCCTCTTTCCTCTCCCCCAGTCTGTACAATTTATAAGTGCCCAGCTGCAGAATATCCAGGAAAAGAGTCAACATTTCCAAAGTGTTGACATTCCTGTGCAAGTACAACATATGCRGTGGTACTGACTCTAACCAAGGGTCTTATAGCCTTTCAGTTATCATAGAATGCCTAAGGTTGGAAGGGACCTCTACAGTTCACCTAGTCCAACCCCCCTGCACACACAGGGTCCCCTAGAGTATGTGGCACAGGGTGGTGTCCAGGCGGGTTTGGAAGATCTCCAGAGAAGGAGACTCCACCACCTCTCTGGGCAGCCTGTTCCAGTGCTCTGTCACCCTCACCGGTGAGTAATTCTTTCTCAAGTTCCTGTGGAACTTTTGGTGCCTCAATTTGTGGCCGTTTCCTCTAGTTCTATCACTGGCCACCACTGAGAAGAGGCCAGCCCCCTCCTCCTCACTCCYTYCCTTGAGATATTTATATACATTAATCAGGTCCCCTCTCAGTCTTCTCCAGGCTGAASAGGCCCAGCTCTCTCAGCCTTTCCTCATAGGGCAGATGTTCSAGGCCCCTAATCATCTTYGTGGCCCTGCGCTGGACTCTCTCCAGCAGCTCCACRTCCCTCCTGCACTGGGGAGCCCAGAACTGCACACAGTACTCGAGGTGYGGCCTCACCAGGGCTGAGTAGAGGGGCAGAATCACCTCCCTCGACCTGCTGGAGACGCTCTGCTTAATGCACCCCAGGATCCCATTGGCCTTCTTGGCCACGAGGGCACACTGCTGCCTCATGGTCAACTTGTCRTCCACCATGACGCCCAGGTCCCTCTCTGCGGGGCTGCTCTCCAGGAGGTCRGTCCCCAGCCTGTAGGCATGTCTGGGGTTATTCCTSCCCAGGTGCAGGACCCTACACTTGCCCTTGTTGAACTTCACAAACTATCCACAAATGGAAAATCAATGCAGCTCAAAGTCCTCTGMTTCCRTCCCATAGTCTATATACTTCTACTTTTCTTCTGACTCTGAAAGCGAGGTTAATGGAATAGACCTCCTGGATTCWTGCAGGGGTCATCCAGTCCCCTTCCTCCCAAATCAGTTATTATGGTTATTCTTTTGGCTTCTTTTTCTCATGTAAGCTTCTTTTTACTTTATTTCTAATTCTTACTCTGAATAGATTTTTCAAAAAGTGAAGTAAAATATCTAGAGACCGCATTAATGGGGTCTATTCATTATTGATAAAAAACACTGAATTGAGATGCTTGCAGCACTAAATTTTCTATCAACATTCAGTATTTCTTAGGTAATTCCTTTTCGTTATATGTTTTTTGGTCCAGAATTTATTTACACAGAAATTATATCCTTTGGTTTCATTTCATTTGTTTTAGTACTGTAGCTCTTGTCCATTTTGAAATTTAGTTTTCTCTACATTAGCCTTCTTTTTTTAAAAAAAAATGCTCTCATTCAGCTATCAGCTCTTCAGAGCTTTAGAGAGCAAATTGATTTGGAAGCTAGACATTTATACAAGGATAATGGAATTCTGTTATTTGACAACTAAGCAATCTAATTGCATAGTGACAGATATAGTATGGATTACTTATAAAATTATGGTTGGTTAAAATTTCATTTTACCAGAAAAGATTMATAATTAAATATGAAATTATCTGATCATTTTTATATTGTAATTTTTGTATTTGTCATTCATTATTCCATAGTTTCAGATAATSAAATAGAAAGACTTGCAAGAATTTGTTTAAAAATATTAGAAAAGTGTATATTGAAAAATAATCCTGGGTTTTCCATGGGATATGTTTAAACCAGGTTATAACATATTATGTATTTAATTTCTCAAAGAAAAAGCTCCTAGCTGTTATACCAGAGCTATTCTGATTTAGAGAGGATATAACCACCTTTCAAAGGGTGCAGCTTCTGCCCAGGTTTCCCAGGGGTTCTGCATTTTAAATCAGCACGGTGTCCTTTCCAGGYGCAGATTAGGCATAGGAAGTTGAAACTGATTCTTCATTAATTTATAACGTAGAGTAAAAAAATACAGTTTCTGCTTTGGAAATGCTTTACTTCTTGCTAGTTGCTATTGGCCTCTCTACATTTGAGTGTTTTTAAGCGTATGTGTTATTTTCTTTATGTTTCTGTTTCAATACGATGCTGTTAATGTTGTAAATTCTGAATAAGAGTTGAATAGTTTGTGYAAGGGAAAATATCTTGAAAAGAATCACTTTAATTCACACACCTTTCACGCTACGGGGCTCCTTTCCAATATGAGTTCCGTCTAGTTCTTTCTCATAAATATTCACCTGGAGACCTCCTCTTAGCTCTGAAATCTGGCCTCAGAATCCATCAGCCTTACCACCTCAGAAATGCTATCGGGGGAGGAAGTTTTTTCCTTTAGAATCACGAACGGTGTCTTGTTAATGATGGTTTCCAAATAGTGAGAGCTAGTCATTGTAATGAAGAGCAGAACATACATTTTTTTTACATTCTTTTGTAAGTCAGAGAGCTGAAGGAATTCGACTTGACCTTTTCCAAGGATGTCACCTTCAAACAGAAACAAGCATGAAAATTTCAGGATGGCAAAAAAAAAAAAATGTCACTTAGAAAATATTGAGCAGAGATTTCCAACTTTTTATAATAAGGAGATGCTTAACATTGGCAAGTCTTATTGGGAGAGCTGTCTATAAGAATTCATCTTTACCACAATGCCTCAGCTAAATGTAACGCCTCAAGAAAGGGCTTCCCTTGCAAGCCTTTCCCAAATTCCTCTCAGGTTGTGAGCGGCCTCTGGTGACCTCTGGGAAGCCCCAGATCAGAATATGCAGAAACGCAGGTAATGGGTATTATGGACAAAAAGGCTCCTYGCAAATTCCTTTGCCAGTTCCTTGAGAGGCCAATATCAAGAAAGCGGGATGTGTGGTGCCAGCACTGACACATGAACCTTGATTCCTATGCGAAAAAGAAAATCAGAAAGGAAGTGAACTAGGCTCACTTTGTACTTTGGCTCACAGGTATCATGATCATTGCATCGTATGCGCTACTTTGGGAGAGAAGCTTCTTTGGGTGAATGCACCGAAGGTCTCTGAACTTTTGGGTTTAAACTGGCCATAAACATTGCCTTTTATTTTATCCGTCTTGCATTTAGGCAATCAGAAAGGGAACACTTTCTTAGACTAGCAAGATGGGATAGTATTTTCCTTTATACACCCTCAAGTCCAGACAATAACCTCCTAATGAAAGTTGAGGGGTTTCTTCTTTTTTTCTCAGTTCATTTATTCAGAGGAAAGAAATCTTGGTGGGATAAAGTGACTGATGGCAAATGACTGTTTTTTCTTTCTTGAAATATTGCTGGAACTCTTAAAAGGCAAATAGGTGTTAAAGACTGTCCCATGCCCCAAGCAGCAGTTCGCAGTGCTACATTAACTAAGAACTTTATGATAACTATGTGCTTTAGCTTCAAAAGCTGTATGCTGTGATGAATAAGCTCATATAGAATAACATTTAAAGGAAGTTAATGCACCAGAAAATGAAGTAGGACCTAATTCAGCTTGGTGGTGTAAGAACTAACATGCTATATCCAATGTGAAATATGGGCTGTCTTGGGAACACAGCTGGATACTCTTTGGACCAGGGTCTTGAACCAGAGCCGGAGAGATTGGGCAAGCCTAACTAATAGTAAGGATTCTTCTCTTGTAGAAATAGTCAATGGAATTACCTTATTTCTCCTTGTAACAGCAGGTGTCTGCCTGTCCATAAGGCCCTCGGCTGGCTCTGAGCGTTAAGGGGCACGAGAAGTCAGCGATTCGAAGGCCAGTCCCACTCTGCTACGGCCTCTTTGTAATCTCAAGAGATCAAGCATCTCAGGCAGTTGCTATGAGACATAGGCAATAATTGCTGGGCCTCCGTCCCGCATTTGCAAAATGCAATTAAAAACCATCTCTTTCACTGGAGTGTACTCAAATGCATTGAGGAACACATTGCAGATCAGACGATCGCAGAGGAAACGTCAGATACACAAAGATTTAAAAAATCCATTCTCAGTTATACCACTGGCGAAGCAGCATGGAATTACAGTTTTCATAAACATTCCAGTTCTCTCAGGAAGATTACTGAAAAATTCTCCTCTAGAGCTCCTTATGTGGTGACATCAGTAACAAAGTAAAGTTTCATTTTCCCCTGAAGTTCTTGTAAGTTAAAGTTATAGCTGTATCTCTCCCTATCTGATGARCAGGGAATGCAGCATGTTCCCAGCTTCCCTAGCTTTTATGGAGACAGTGATTCACCCTTTGAGCCACTGTGGTTTCTGTGATAATAGGAGATAAATCTGAGACTCCGTGAAAAAATGAGCAGTTTTTAAAATAGACTTTTTTTCCCTAAGGTGTTTTGTTCCTAGTAAGTGCAAATTTAGATATTTGGGTTGGGGGCTGGTATCTTCCTACCATTTATTTTAGAGAGACATAGGAGGTACTTTGTTGTAAATACTCAAAAATAAATGRCAGGTGAGAATATGCCTGAGTTTCAGCAGAGTTTCTGCATATCCACACTTTGCACAGCGAGCCCTCTCCGTTTACCAGAGGCYATATGAGGTTTTGCTTGTTTGCCCCATAAGTGGTGAGTTCACCTGGCAGCGTTTCATGCTTCGTGGCAGATGCAGCCTCAATGTATGTGAAGGATGGGAGGCTTGATCCCTACGTGCACGTGAAAATGAGTCATTTTCTCTCCCTCCACTCCCGACCTTTTCTTTCTTCTAGTCCAGAAGTGTTGTCTATCTCGGTGCCAAATGCGTACAAGTGTGTAGGGAYCCGGAGCCAGAAGTGGCTGTATTTTCAAAATGTGGAAGTAATCAGGCACATCCTCTAAAGGTTTTGACTTGCATTTCGCACTCGTTTCTTCCAGKGTCTCTTTCATGAGGTTACTCTAGGTGCTTTTTTGGTTGCAATTTAAATATCTATCAGTGGCCTCCCTGGCTATCTTGACTGCTGTTGTAGTTGTGCAGTGTGAGAATGTGGCACGTGTATTAATAATGGACACACAGCTCCATAGACTCTCCATTTATAATCATTAAGCACTCGAGCTAGAGCACATTCATTTTTCTGCTCCCCCAGCTGCACGCTGGAGACTCCAGTCTGCCTTTATGTGATGTCTATTGGCAGCGTCAGGCTGCAACTTGCAAAACAGAACAGCTTGAACTTTTCACAGTTGCAAATCAGATTTCGCTATCGGATCAGTGATTTTTAAAGGGCAATATTTTCCTTTTTACCTAATTCTGTTACTCTCCGTGTACTGGAGATAAACAATCAAAATAGCCTAGTTTTACCCTTAGATTTTCACCCGAGCAGAAAATAAACACCCAGGCATTGCTCCGTGACGATGGCTCTCTCGGGAAAAAAGAGATATAGGCACTTTTTTTTCTCCTCTTTTTTTCTCCTTTCTCCTTTCTCCTTTCTTCAGTAGATCTCCAGTAATTCCTCCAGGTCATTTTAGGCCACCAGCCTTGCTCCTTGACACACGTGTTCCTTTTCCCTCGAGCCGGGGCCGCGATCACTCGCTGCGACCGCCGGGCTCTTCCTTGGCGACCCAGCCCGGTTGCTCCGGGTTAATTCCCACAGCCTCCTCGGGAGCTCTCACCGAACGCAGTGCCGGGGCTGCGGCACGTTCCCGCTCTCTCGTGCAGCTCTCCTTGGCGCACAGGCTGCCGGAAGAGCTGCACGGTCTGGACAAGCTGCTGGAAGAGCAACGTGGMTGCAAGACAGGGCCTGGCTGGCTGCGTCTCCGCAAGGAGATCGCCTTGGTGGTGCCCACTGCCTCTTAACATCCGCTCTGTTCGCTTCTTTTTTTTGCTGGATGGGGAAAATACTTGTTTCAAGACAAGCACAGAGGCTTTCAAACAGGAAAATAGACAAGTGAAGTCCGCTAGAGCATCCCGAGGCAGGGATCATCAGCCGGAGCGCGTGCACGAGTCCTCGCGTCGCACGGACGAGCGGGTCGCGCCTGGTGCCTCTCCACTTACCCGCCATCCCCTTTGCAGCTTCGCACCCGGGCCCCTCAGCCCCATCGGCCGGGGGCTCCTCATGCCACCCTGCCGCCCAGGAGCTCCCCCCCGGTACCCTCTGCCATTCGCTTCCTTTCCCGGACGATGCGTTTTCACCTTTCGCCTGGTTGCCAGYTAGCACTTCAGCAAGGATGGCTGAAATTTCTGCTCTTTATCCGCAGCCTTCTCCCTCGTGGCTAATTTCGATTTCATGGTAATATACAGATGGTGGGTTTTTAGGTGGAAGAGCTAATTAGAAGTTTTAAGTTAAGTCTCAGAAGACTAAGCTGCGTGGTTGGATTAGAGAAAAAAAAAACCAAAAAAGCAGCTTTTTGTTTCCAGAATATAAATCTGACAATATTTAAACACGCATAGCATCTCAGATCAGAGGGTAGGAAGAGGCTGCTTCCTCTAAATAGGACTGTTATGCCTGTGATGCAGAGTCACTTGTAACACTCGCTCATCTTCCTGGTGTAATAACCCTGACAAAATGATCCCTACTGTTTTCCGCAGTTGTAATTATGTCTAAGAGAAGACAAATTAGAAAGGCTCTGTGCTCCACAAAATAAACTAAGCTTTCAACGTGAGTGAGAGGGGACTGTGATCAGATATAACGCCAACAGAGGGCGGTGAGTAGGACATGAACCTGTTTTCCAGCTGATTCTAAATAATTTGTAGTAATTAGAAGTGGTCAAGTGGGCTTATTTCTTTTTATTGCCAAATTTTACAAATTTTTCGATAAAAAAGCAYGCTGGGCTGATAACTGGCAGAGCCTGTTGGCGTGATGCAGCGTGGTTACTGCCAAGGCATTATTGCATCGTGAGGGATGAAGCTGGTCAATGGAGCTGRGGAACATAAAGTGTCCAGAAAAACRCTCTTATGACGCTCCTGGGGTTATTATTTCACAAAGTGTTGCAGGTTTTGACGGTGTCTCCRTATTTGCCTAGAATGCAAAAGTAGATTAACCTTCGGGGTGTTAAAGGAAAACTTCCTCGGTCCGTGGGACAAGCCCTGATTGATAGACACGAACGCTCTGCTCAAACTCACAGGAATTTTTCTCACTAAGAGAGCATGTGCACAAGGGGCTGGTTTGCAGTTTGAAAATGGGCATTCTAGCAGGCAAGTAACTCCTCCAGCAGCTTAGCAATGTATCTCCGAGACACCTTTTCATAGCTGTAAGCAGCAGGTTGTTTTCTTGCTATTAATATATTATTTCTATTGTGTAATCATGGAGAGGGATGGTCAGGGATAAGGTGCCCAATCTACTGAACATCTACACATGTGTAACAAAAACTTTGCTTCAGATAACTTCTAGTTGAATAGGGCATAAAACACTGAGCAAACAAACTTGAATACAAGGTAACAGCATGATACTTGCAGTTAAAGAACAKGGTTGTATAGTTAATGTACATTTCAGTGCCTTGATGCAAAAAATATGGAGAAAATGCTTCTGGAGGTTTCCCTTCCCAAAACTATTTTTGTTCAAAAAGAGTTWWTTTTTTTTTTCTTTTTGGGTTGGGTTTTAACTCTAATAATTAGAAATAATTTAATTTTCTAATTGAAACAATTTCAAAATTAATGGGTGAAATGTTCTATTTATAATATATCCCTATCAAATGATTGTGAATTATACCATGACACCTTTTCTTTGGCTATAATTATTTTAATGGTATTTTTTCTCAAATATTATGTAGGCAGCATGGTATAAAATATGAAATGCTTTACTAAACTATTCTTTCTCTTCTAGGTACTGATTGCAGGAAAAATATCAAGCAATAGTAATATCAGCCAGCCAAGGATTTGTCTTTCGTCCTTCCTACACACACATGTACCACATTCTGTTATGCCCTACGTTTCAGGGATCTCTCTGGTGATGAATTAGAAAAAAATGTATCTGTAGTGTTAGAATAAAAAGGGAGATCAATACAAAACAATAAAGGCTTTTGTGAAAATTTAATTTGTAAGATTTATGCTTTAATTATAATGAGAGTAGATGAGAAGAGGGTAGGAGGGGGACTGGGGTTGCTTGCTCTGCAGGCCTCCACCATCTAGAGCCTACAGAGTCAGTTTTGAGCTAGAAGAGGAAGGAAAATTAAAATACTGGCAACTGTAAAATACCATTCACGTAAATCTCTCTATAGTTACCCTTACTATTTTTTCTGAGATTTGATTCTGCAAATATTTTTGTCTAGATTTGGGTTATACTTAGCTTTGCTGCCCTAAGTCACTATCCTGATTTCAGTGGTTTGGGTATATCTCAATAACCTCAGGTATGTCATTCGGGGATTGAAGCCTATGTTTGACTAGTAGGATATTTCTCTCCAAAGGCTTTGAATGAGAACACAGGAGACACTGGGCAGTGTAACAAGCTCTGCAGAGCATTTGTACTTCATTTTTATTGCATATGAACTTTAATTTCCTAGGGCTGATGTTGCACACTGAGTTATTTTATGTCTGTCTTACAGGAACAACACAGACCTGGGTAGGTAAATATTGTGGTCTCTGGTGGGACAACATATATTCTATAGTATACTCTACAGTATATTCTGAAGAAGAGAAGGCTGAGAGGGGATCTCATCAGTGTCTATAAGTACCTCAACAAAGGGAGTGAGGAGGAGGGGGCTGGCCTCTTCTCAGTGGTGGCCAGAGATAGAACTAGTGGAAACGGCCACAAATTGAGGCACCAAAAGTTCCACAGGAACTTGAGAAAGAATTTCTTACCAGTGAGGGTGACAGAGCCCTGGAACAGGCTGCCCAGAGAGGTGGTGGAGTCTCCTTCTCTGGAGATCTTCCAAACCCGCCTGGACACCACCCTGTGCCACATGCTCTAGGGGACCCTGCGTGTGCAGGGGGGTTGGACTAGGTGACCTCTAGAGGTCCCTTCCAACCTTAAGCATTCTGTGATTCTATGATAGTCAACTGGAAAACACAGTTTCTCTTCTATGTGAGTTCTTATTAGCGATTTCTTACAAATTAACATATTTACCATATGTTCCTAACCCCCTCCTTGTCATTTATAGGAGGGGTAGTTGGTGATAGTGCAGTTGTTGATATATCTACTATATTGCATTTTCTTTAGGAAAGGCCTCATCAGGGACATGCATGCAGCAGTTCATGCAGAGGATGGTAAGGTCTGTGAGGACCRATGAAGATTTTGGTGTGGATTTAACCCTGCTCCCATATGAGTTCTTTCCCAGCTGGATGGAATCTCTGTGCTGCAACGCTCTGTTTGCAAGAATGTGAAGAGCATCCAGTGATTGGGGAGGCAACGGAGCCATGGATAATCAGGACCAAGGTCCTGACCTGGCTTGAAAATCTATGGGAAGCCAGTGGTGAGACTATAGTGCATCTTTTAAATTACATTAACAGTCAGTTTCTGCCTTCCTGACCTTTCACGTGAGTGTAATTCTTCATGTTGCTCAGTGCCATGGATTTGCTTCAGGTCCAGGGTCTTACCTAAGTTAAATGTTAGACCACACAGAGAATGAAGTCTGGTATGAAACCTTTCCTTGATTTCTCCATGAGCTTGGAATGAATGACAATGGGAGCTGTCCAAAGCCAAAGCAACCAGTTAGGTTTATTTCTTGTTTGTGGGTGTAATGTATGTTTGAGTAGATGAAGGGTGATGTAAAGACTTATTCATTTTGTCATATGGTATTGTATTGGGTGATGTAAGGAGTTATATCATATTATCAAATATGAACATATTTGATCACAGGTCATAGCAGCAATCTTTCCTGGAACCAAGATCCACAGTTTTGAGCCCTTTCGTTAGTTTCTAAAGCACAACATTTTATGTTGCTTAGGATAGTATTTCTTTAGCTTCTGCAAACATGACATATTTCTGAGCTCTAGTCTCATCTGAATCCCTCTCGAGTCTTGTCCCTGGTCGTATTGTCATTTACTCCAGAAAGGCTGTTAAATTATACTTGGTTTAGTGTAAGTAAATTCAGACTTGGGCTGTAGGCCAAGAATTCCTAGTTAGCACATTTTTAAGATAAAATGCTAGTAAATGTCACTAAAATGTTAGACTAAAATGTCACCTGTTCTTTCATTACCATCACCATTTTGTATCAGATTGTGTTGGCTTTCMTGTCCCGGCAATAACACAGATGCCGCTGTTGTATTTCTCTGAGAGAAGAAAAAAAAAAAAGAAGAAAAAAAGGCAAAACCAAGATGGACAAAAACATGTTCGCTGCATAAATTTGGGTAAAAAATAATTGGTAAATACATATTTTTAAACATATGTTTATATTTGATTGGAGGAGAGCGACCTTTGCTGCATGGGCGTGTGTTTTTCCTAATCTGCAAGGAAACAGAGCAGTGACTGATACAAGAAGGAAGATCTAGCATGTCCGTGTATTTACATATAATTTACATATATTTTCCTATTTGTTGTTTATTTTTCCTTCTGGTTTGCAACCTACAGTTCATTTCAGTTCATCTTTCTGTATTCTTACAGGTGAGGCAGTTTACTCATTTTCAGGTAATCAGCTGTTTCAGTGCATTAGAGGCATGTTGTGGAAAAAAAATAAGAATATTAAGAAATAAAATGGTTGCAGATAGTTTAAGGAGGTAAATGAGAATACAAGAAGAAACAATTATGCTTATTTCTTCAACAGTTTATTCATATGTTCTGTAGTGAAATGAATCATTTAAAATTACACTGTATTGTGTTTCTTCTAAAATTACTTAGATGTTGTTATGAATTAAAGTTAATATATTTACGTGCATTTTAAAATCCATCTATGGGCACATTTTGTGCCAATATGTGCATATATTTACAAAAATAATGGCAAATGAACATTTTTTAATCAAGAAGATCAAATCAATATGCAATATGCGCTAGAAGAGTWCACTTGCTGAAGCAGATTAAGAATCCTTCTACAAGAAAGCAAATGCAGACCTCCCAATCAGACCTGAGGTTTTGTGCCTCAGCACTTTGCCCAGCTTGTTCTTGAAATATGAATAGCTGGACAAACGACTTGAACAGTGTCTTGGAGGTGAGAACTGGAATTCAGCATGATCAATCAGAGGTGACTCTTGGACTCCCATCTGTCCATACCCATATGAAGCTTCCGTTTTTTGTCCTGGCGTCATAAGCTGTTTTGGGGCATGAAGAGGGTTTTTGTTCTCTTGCTGAAGGGTGTTCACCACAGCAGGTTTCTAATCCATGACTAGAGCTGACACTGCACTCTGCACAGGAAAGCACGTTACCATCACCCACRGCAGAGACGTGTTCTTCCTCATCTACCTGACACTTCCCAGTCATCAGTAGTCGGTTCCTCACGTGCATGGGGGCAGAGACATTTCTGGGGTAGACTTCTCTGCTAATGCAATGATTAGAAGACAAAGACGGATGAATATCATTAATTCATCCTCCTGAAGGAGTGGCCAAAGAGGCCCAGCTGAACAGGTCTCAAAGCTTAAGGTAATAACTTAGGAAGTACTGACACATTCTCTCTCAAACTATGCATATGCACAAGGTGTAATAATTAAGAAAGTTTCTGGTGGATTGCATAATTTGTGAGGTGTTAAAATTCCTCCTAAACCAGGCGAATGTGACTGAATTTCAATAAGATTAAATATAAAGATATTAAAAGAAAGAAAGAACAGACATGACCAGCTCATCAAAGTATTTACTCTGAAAGATCCTAGAAGCCCTATGGGCATCAGCTCTCATGAGATATTAATGGACTCTTTTCCTTCCATATTTTAGCTTAATTGGTTGCACATTTTTGGGGCTGTGCAGTCCGGCACTTTGCTCCATGGGAGTCATGCTCAGAGACTCTAAACGCTTAAGAAAAAGCAACAGGCAACATCCTCAAATGATCCAACTCACCAGGAGCAATCACTCCAAGATAGCAGCTAAACCACAGTTAATCTCCATAAAATATTGCTATTAAAGTARAAGAAGGGAAATGCCCTTCCTGCCATCTTGAGGCAGCCAAAAGGATTTTCAGCCCTGTTCATCAGTGACCCTGACACCAGGGGGTCCGATGCAAACAAAACTGTGTGGCTGGGAATGCGGGATTAGAAAGAGGCAGCACAGCAGCTGTAGTGTGATGGCAGCGAGCATAGACAGGACGAGCAGGGACAGCCACAGACACTAACTGTGTCTAACTGGGGGCTTCTCCGCTAAAGTAGCATTTCAGTTTAAAAAGTCATGTCAGATGAAGTTAATCCAAAAGAAAACAAAAATATCACAGGCAGTTACCTGGAAAAGAAGCATATGTGCYTGCACACATATGTATATGTGCTGTGAACTATCACCATGGTGTTAAATTTTAAGCTGGAGTTGTGGTGTAGTGGATCTACACCTTGAACAGGGTGGCAGAATGTAGGACTGAAGACTTRTTTCACCTAGAAATAGCTGAATATTAAAAATATGATAAACATTATTATGTGAGAAAATGCGCTGGATTTAAATTTGCGCTGTGGATGCCACAGGGTAGCAATGACCATTGAGATGACTAAGGGATCCACTAGTCTAGGGAGGAGAGGCTGAGAGAGCTGGGATTGTTCAGCGTGGAGAAGAGAGGGCCCTGGGGGATCTGATCCACGTGTAGGCACAGAGGAGGATGTGGCAGGGACTCCTCTTCATCGCAGTCCTTACGAGCGCGTGTCCTCACTTACACAGAGTGGGAGATTGCAAAGCAGAGTGCGAACTTGAATCATTGTAATGTTAGAGCGGAATCAGAACACACGCTCTATGGAATATTAAGTAAAGAGTATATATGAAGTCATRTAGTAAAGGAGTATCTCGATAGCCGCTTGTGGGTATGGGAGGTAGGAAAGAGCTAGTAAACAAAAGGTGATAAGAAAACTGTACTTGAAATATACTTAATAAATGAACTRTGCTATTCAAAAGAGACACAAATGCAGAAAAAAATATTTTTAAATAACAATTTTACTTTTTGATTAATAAAAATGGCATTATTTTAAAAGTATTATATTTGCTGGATTCAGCACCGTCTGCCTTGCTTCTAGGACATTGCAATCATCTATTCAGAAACACCGTATGCCAAAATATATACTAAAAACAAACACCTTGCTATTCATGCAACATATTTGAYTTCTACATATGTCCACAAAACCATAGCAACCTATGATAAAATTCAACCTCCTTGTTCAGCCTTCTTCAAGTCTCTTTTCATATGAGACTTGAATGGCCCATAAATTTTCGGTAGGCTCCCTAAAGAAGGACGAATTTTTCTGGTAGTTATTAAAAATCAGCACGGCTGTGAATTTTCCATGTGTACTTTGCCAGTGCAAGGCAAGCTTTTGTAGTGAAATTGTCTTGGGGGTTTTCAGACTTGTTAGCAGAATGTGATAAGGATACCTGATCCGTTGAGCTCTACTACATGATTATGAAAGCAGCACTGTTTTCATCAATTTGTTAAAAGCTGATGTAATTTAATGGTCTTTTTGAGAAGTCCTGGWCACCACAGAAAATTAAGTATTGTGTCTGTATGGGAATCAATGCTTAAAATATCACTATCATTGGTATTAAGCTCTAATTAATGYGGATTAGAAAACTGATGGCCAAAAGTAGCTGAACACTTGTGACTAGGACATGTRCTAACCATTTTATCTCGGAAATATGCAGTACACTTAAATCAGACCTATGGTTCCCTCAAGGGACAGTGCAGAAGTCCTCATTAGCTTGAGCACTCTGTTTCTAATAGGCTTTTGTTTATATAGGCATCTGTGGTTGTGAGCATCAGCAGCATTCAGATGTACTTCTGGTTGTATTACCCAGTTAGGTACCAGAGAGAGTTTGGCAGAGCACCATGAGTCACTTCTGATGGAAAGAACTCTAGGAATATGAAGGGCTGTCTGTTTTCGAGAGCGTGAATGAAGAGGCAGGAGCCTAGATACTTTCTACTACTTTTGTAGTTGTACTGGAGTCCACAGATCAATGTTACTTTTTTTTTTTTTTTTATTCTATACTTGGAAAATATTGTACTTGGAGATTTTCAAATGCCAAGGAGGCAAAAAAGGTGGTTAAAGATGATTAAAATTAGCTTCTGGATACCACTATTTCATCCTATAGGAGATCTATGCCTGGCTTACAGGATTTAAGCAGTGCAAGTTTCAGTCACTGGTTAAAGATTAAACTTAATGGATTTGTGTCCTTACGCATGAACMTAAGTTTCCCATTTGCTGCATTGTCTTGCACCAAGACTATGATGGACAAGAACCCTAATGCTCCGTAGGAAATGAGATCAATGCTGCTAAGTGACTATAAAGGTCCTTTTGGACACAACGCAAAGTTTGCATTTCTAAGTAATTACAGTCTTGATACTAATGCTACATTATCAAAAAAAGACCATGGAAGATTCTTGATTATAATAGGTACAAAGACCAGATTTCATTTCTCTCCCAGGATTATGACTGACCCGTGGCTTCTGGAGCACATACAGCAACCTGACAGCTGAACTGTGGCTCTCAGACCGCTCCAGGTCTGGGGACACAGCTATTCCTGTGGAAGTTATTGGTCACTTGCCTTCCCGTCCATGGGAGACAGCAAGTCAGGAGGTCACAAGTGCATTTTTRCATCAAGTACCTGCTTAGGGTCTGTGTTTTTTTGTGATATAGTCTCTTCTGAGGTAACCATATAGCTTGAGTCCAGAGAAGCTGAGGATATGTCATCCTACCTAAGAATTYGGCACAATCCACAGTTCTCCAACTGGTAACAGTTTTTACAACTGTCTCTGATTGTATTCGACAGACTGGAATTTGTAGGTGATAGAACCCACTTACACATGGATTCTGCTTGGATACCCTTGAAAAAGGAGAAGAATTTTGTTCCATCGAGCAGAAGCTTTAAGACCAAAGACCTAATCTACTTGTAAATGATTCATCTAATGAAAATACAACTTACATTCAATCGCAAATGCCTCTCTAGCAGAGAAAATGGCTAAACCATAGAACCAGAGCAGAGGATGCTGGGTGAGCTGAATCTCGAAGCTGACTGCTRTGTTCCTTGCTTTTAATAATTTTTGTTTTCCCAAGACAATCACTCTGCTAGAAAAAAAAGATATTGGGACGGAGATTCCCCTGCTTGCATTGGGTGGCAAGATTATCTATTGTCTATTGTCTATTGTCTATAATATTGTCTAATATTTTCTATTATTAGAGATTATCTAAGGGTGTTCGTGAAGAGGATCCTTTCCTGAAGAGYTCCTCTGCCAGTGGGACTCAGTGTGGTCTGTGACATGATCGCTGACAGGAACGGCTCGACGCCAAGCCTCCGGCTCCATCCCTACTCTTGTTTCACACATTGAGGTGAACACATCTTTCATGGAAGCAGGGACTTCTGCCGAGGACCAGTGGTTCGCTGTGGGGACGTSGGCATAGGTTGTCTCTGATTATTTCAGGAACAATGAGTATTGCTCCCCGTTTTTATCAGATTTAACCTGTTTTTTCTTTTCTTCTGGGTAATTCTTACTGAGAAGTCTGAAATGAAGGAACTGAATACTTCTACCTTACAGAGATATTTTAAGTACATGCATATGTCATGCAGATGCTTTTACCAGCTCCTCCTTCACCACATGTGAAAAGTTGTGTGTRTATATATRTATATWTATAATAWTTTGAAGGATTAGGAACCAGAGATTTTGATTAAGGTTTTGATTTAGTTTATGATTCCCGTCTCCCTGATTAACCCCAAGGAAAACCTTGTGAAAGAGGATCAATTTTATATCTGATGCAATTACTTTTGTACAGAAGCCAGGCTAATGGTGAGGATAACATTTTACTGACTTGGGCAGAATGTTAAAACCTTGTTAACATGTGTAGCAGCATTTCAGACAGGAAAAGTGGAAGGCCTCTATTTATATTTAGACACTTACTCATGACCTCTGTACTCTCTACAAGAGAGTATTTGAGGGTRTGCTCAATATTACTCATGTTCTTGCATGACACCAGAGCCTTGACTAACACCAGAGCCTTTGCAGAGAAGGCAAAAGTTTCATTTTCAAAAGTTTCAGGGAGAAGTTACTTCACTTATCCTTTTTCTTTTCTTTCTTTTCTTTTTTTTTTTTCTGGATCCAAAGTAGAGTTACATCTGTTATTTCAGATATGTGACTTTCATCTTTTAACACTAAAGAATGTCCATTATAACTACAATACCTACAATGCTGAAATATCCTATTTGAAATTTGTGCMCAATGGCATGGTGTCTGTTTATAATATACTTTTCTATAGGAATTACTAACCTCTTCAGTGAGCTGGGACCATTATAAATTGCTTGATTTTCATCCAGAAAAGTGAGAAATAAAATTATATTTGATAATAGCTATACCTGAAAGATATTGTGGAAGATAGCTTAACTTAATTTATCATTATAACAGCTAAGCTATAATGAAATGTGGGGGAAATTGAATTTGCCAATTTTGGTTGCATGCAGTTTAATTATATTTGATTTAGTGCTAATGCCGTATATCTCATGCAGAAGGTTGACTTGATAAAGGATATCTTAAAATATACCGAGGCTTTTTTCTCTCCCTGCTTTTAAATTGCATATAGTATACTTTTAAATRCAGATACTTTGACTCTTATAGCCGTGCTGTTGAATATTGTCCAGGTAGCACATGAAACCTTGTTCTGTCTCTTTGGAACTCTTCCCTCCCTCTCCACATTAGATCTGACTGTCAAAACTAGCCAAATAATTGGGGCAATTAAGGTGCCCTGAGATATAATTATCCTATGTAATTTCTCTATATGTTTAAGGAAAAGAATGATTGGCTCACAAAAACAGGTTCCCTGTGGTACAATGAGAAAGAGGATAATGGAAACGAACAGATCAGTTTTAATCTCTTGTACTTAAATAGTCTCTAAAATAATTTAAGCACAAATTCTTCCTTATGCACCAGTAACTTTACACCACAGAGCAACACTTCAAGTACGCCTGGTCGAGTAAATGAGGATCATCTCAGTTCAGAGGATCCTCCGGTGCATTAGGTTCCTGGTAATGACTCCCAGGTGCTGGTGTGAAGACAAATGCGACAGCTGGTTCCCCATGTCCCCCGGACTTGCTGCTCATCCACCTAAATACCCCAAAGGTCCTCGGCGCGGCCCTTCGGTCCTTAGTGAACACTCCCCGCCAGCTCCCCGGTGGCCAASCAGCTTATTCCCTCTTCCAGAGGTGAAGGGCTGCTCTGGACTCACAGACTGTCTTATCCCTCGTATTAGGGCAGTGTCTGGAGAGGGTCTGGATACTGGCCTTCGGGTAGGCCTGTGCCTACCACCAAACTGACGGCGACTAGAACAGTTCAGAGAGTTAGCCATGGGTGGCAAGCACCCGAAGTTCCCTGGAGATGTCACTGTCAGGCCCAGAAATTTCATTTTTCCTGCCCTGCACCTCCATTTGATTGTAAAGATTTGAAGTAAAGATTCTGACTTCACTTTGTGAAGAAAATTTGGAAGAAGATGCTTGCCTAAGGAGCACTCTGGTAGTAGAATATTTTAAAACACCAATATACTAAGGAGGCTTCTGACTTCAAATATGAACTGAGGGCTAAGGAGTTAATATTTCCCTCAGGCAACTGAGGTGCGCTGTTTACTCGCGCCTCCAAAGAACACATGTATTTAAAATGATAAATATGAATCAATGGTATGGGAATAGGTACAGTCATGAAGCCACATCTGCTTCCCTAGGCAAGAACACACACTTTCCCACCTCCAGACCTAAACTGTCTGTTTCTACAGATTCACACATTTATACAATTGCATTCCTGGGGAAAAAGGTGTATCCGTATCTGAATACTATACCACTGAATTCCCTAAAATGAAATAAACTCTTATTTTAAACAAATAGTCCTAAAGATTTCAATTTACTGTTGCTTTGCACCTTGCATATTCTTTTACCTTCAGCAAAGCGCATGAACAGAGCCTCTTGCAGCTCAATGACAGAGTCTCTTACAGCCATTTTGCATTCTCCAGGGTTACCTAAGAGTACATGCATCAGAAGGCAGTTTAGAAACCAGCACATATATTCTAATATGTTAGCCAAGCAAATAGTGGCTACTTCTTTCACCCGTTTCTCACCCAGAATAGGTTCATCTCTGGATCTGCTCAGTATGTCTCTCGACACCCAAAACACAGTGTACTATAGATACAGAGATATATTCAGCCAGCAGAGATTGTTCTTTTGTCTCTCATGCTTAGATCCATAGAATCACTAAGGTTGGAAGGGACCTTTAGTCCAACYCTGCTGCACATGCAGGGTCACCTAGATGYGAGGGCCATGCAAAGTCCTAGACTCGCCTGTAGAAACCACGAGGCCCAGACTGGCCAGACTGGGCCCTCCCCCTCTCCTCCAGCCCTCGAGCACTCAGCACACCAGGAGGTCACCTACATCTTCCCTGGCAGTTTTGGCCTTGAAACTCCTTCCAGCACACATCTGCTCCCTTTCAGAAATCCCCGTGGATTTTCTTGGTTCGGCTCCGTGGAAGGAATATTTATTTCTCCTTTGTACTTTCCTTCTCAGCACTCTTCTCATTCACCTGCTGTCCGGGCTTCTACGGACTGCAAGTGTAAAATACAAAAGGGAAAAGAAACGCAGCCGTCCAGATTAGCAAGCACGGGTGAGGATGCGAGGAAGGCTGCCTGGGTACTCAATGAGGCTCACTTTCTTCAAACTCTGCTTTTCATTTTTCCTGCAAGTGTCATACAATTTATAGCTGGTTTTACCATTTGTTTGTGCAGATTAAACATTAAAATATTAAAAGAGGCTGTGAGATGTGTTCACCTTTTCCTGAGACCCCATTCCCTTGGTTGCCACTTGTTCAACACATTTATCTCACTCTGAGCCTCTTTTAACCCTGGTACCACTCTGACCTTCTATACTCCTAGGGCAAAATCAATCCATTGTGCTGGTCATATAAATGGCATTTAAATTGGAAAAAAAAAAAAAAAAGAAAGAAAAGAAAAAAAGAAAAAGGTACATTAACCAGTATTAGAGGACTATGCTCATCCTCATATAAAATATTTAGCTTTCCATTTGCCTGTGGGAAAGGAAATACCTCAGAGCTATTTCTTCATAGCAAAATGGCAGAGGAAAAAGTAATAAAAAATAAACGAGAGGGAAGTTTTCCCCAAGGAGCTCTCCAAGCCAGTGAAAGAAGGTCACCCTGCTGGTCATCACCACAGGATTTTTATGGGCACATGAAAATACTGATACTGAGATACATGCCCTGTTTACCGGAACTATGTTGTGATTTGTTTTGCATTGCCCTACTGAAGTCTGGTGAGAGACAGAGGAATATTATTCAGAAGGGTTTTTAAAGCCTTTAAAGATAACTGGCTTTGGTCAAAGGTGATGTCAGTCAGTATAAGATATGTGAGCCTGTAGGCAGAGCAGAGATTTTGAGATGTTTATTATTCATTTTTTTAAATAGATAGATTTCTATATATATTTTATACTAGTATRTAGAAGAATCATTCTATTCCTGCACTCGTTCCCTTGGCAGAGGCTGGGGGTGAGCTAAAGTAGACACTGCAATTGGTTCTCTTGGTTTAAAAGAATCCATAGGAAGTAGCAGGTTGCAGAGTGGACTGGAAGGTCTTCGGAGCTCCTGGAGCTGTTTAGGTAGGGAAGGCAAAGGCAAACACTGGTGCAAAAACAGCACTCCAGGCAGCAGCACTTGTGTGGAACCAGCATCATCCATCCATCTTCCTGCTCCGTCTTCTCAGCTACCTTCCTACAATTGCATGAAAAATGTAGAACATATTGTTACAAGCCATTCAAACTTATTTGAGCCTTATGGGTTCAAATGAAACCACCATTTTAAGGCCTTACAACTGCTCAGCAAAACAAATAGGCAAACTGGAAGGAAAAAATGAAGTCACCCTTTTAAACTCATTTTCAGTTTTATCACCTCCCCTTTCTATTTGTGCTCATCTTTTCTTCTAATTTAGCTCTAGAGAAAGGATGAGAGCAGAAGGTCACAAAATAATATAATTTTTAAAGGCTCATTTTCAAATAGTTTTCATGAAAATTTTAGCTCTATGAAAAAGTTCATTTTTCAAGTGTTCTTTCAAAAATGTATAAATATGCAGACTTCCGACAAGTCTTTGAGATGTACATATTAGTATCATAGTTGTTGTCGTATACAGTATAGAGCGGTGATTCTTGCASCTATTGTTTTCACCTTATACTTAAAAATTCCCACCAATTCAGTGCCACACATTTGAAATACTCCCTTTCTGTTTAGACCTTGAGATATTTAAGTAATCAGGATATTTTTGAGTGATTGGATTGAAAACAAAAGCTGAAACTACCTCACTGGTATCTATCTTCAAGCGAACATAGTTCCTTAGAAGTAGATGAGTAGTCATCTTGGGTAATTGCTGTATTATTTAAAATCCTGGGTTATCTTTCTGTAATTGTGATCAGCATGTGTTACACTGTGACATGGTTTTCACATTGTAAGTGTTACATAGTTGGTACTACAAAGCACAAAACATAGCACATTGTGTCATCTGAGTGCTATTAAAATGTATAATGAGAAAGCTCAAGATTAACAAATTGCATCTTACAAATTAATTTTTGAAATAACACCCTAGGCTTCAATGCCCCACAAATAATGTATTCTGCACTCCCACTCTATCTTAACTTGACCTGCACAGGTAATGAGAAATTATGAGAAATTAATATAAGATTTCTTTTTTAATTTTATGAGATGTCTGAGGATAAACTAAAGTATGGGTTTCTCGGTGTGTTTTGTTTCCTGCTTTACAGAAAGTTTAATTTTGAAATGTCAATTATCTACTGAATCAAAAGTATACTATAGGAAATTTGTAAATACAAAAGAGTAAATGAATTTTTTTTTCTTCTATAGACTTGGCCACTGCAGGAAAATCTGGGCTAGTTTTCAAGATATTTATACAAACTATGATCTTGGTAAGTATTGAGAATGGCAATTAATTCCATTATTAACATTGAGAAATATATATGCCATGAATTTCTGTGCTGATGAGTAACAAAAGAAGAGTCTTGATCATACATACCCTGCAGTGTATGGAAAAAAAATGTGTACTGTACATTAGCGGCAGTCTCTGCAATTGGGACTAAATTAGTTACTCATCTTTCTACTCAGGCTTGAACAGCCTATGCAATCAGAGGTAACCTGAGTTAGTAAAACTTTTATACAAGTATTTGACTGAATGTATTTTGAGTCTCACGGATTTCAGTAACTAGCACAGTGCTAAGCAAATAGGATCATCATTGCAAAACTGAGGTGTAAATATGACATCCAACAGATGTGTGAAAATAAAACGAGAACTAGTTTAGCACAAAGTACTTGAAACTACCTCAAAGACAGGACTGTTTGCTCTTGACTTATTYTGGGTAAAGGATGATTTCAAAGAGCTGACTAAACTCCAGGCTTTTCATACTTCTGTTTTTGATAGTCTTTGTACGATGGGCAAAGACTTTCCAGTTCATTACACTGGGAATGGAAAACGTAGCAAGACGCATCTTTGCTTAAACTACATTTGACRGGGTAGGRGRGCATCACYGGGGAAGCGGGTRATAAGGAAGGCGATGACCTCTCATGCCACTCAMAGCAGCCTAATTCCAGAGCCTGTGCAGAGCACCCCAGGCCTGAAGAGACCATATGGCAAAAGGTGTAGACTTCTAAAGGTCCACAGAGTCAAGTTGCAGTTGCCCCAGCTAGAATGAGAGGCACGTTGGGAGTCCAACTCAARTGYCTCTATGTAAATGCACATAKTATGGGGAATAAATAAGGGGAACTGGAGATGATTGYGCGATTGCAGGACCGTGATCTCATTGCGATTACTGAGCCGTAATGGGACAGCTCTCACGACTGGGCTGTGCCCATGGAGGGCTTTAGACTYTTCAGGAGRKACAGGCCAGGAAGGYGAGGSGRKGGAGTYGCTCTTTACRTGAGAGAGCAACTGGAGTGTATGGAGCTCGGCATAAGGGAGGACGAAGCGCAGGTCAAGAGCCTCTGGGTGAGGATCAAAGGGCAGGGCAACAGGGGTGCCACAATCCTGGGAGTTTACTACAGGYCTCCYGACCAGGATGAGGAGKTGGATGAGGCCTTCTACAGGCAGCTKCAAGAAGCCTCGYGATCGCAGGCCCTGGTSCTTGTAGGGGACTTTAACCACCCTGATGTCTGCTGGGCYGATCACACAGCTGGGAGYMGACAGTCCAGGAGGTTCCTGCAGAGYRTTGCRGATAACTTCCTRATGCAGGTGGTTGAAGAGCCGACAAGGRCGGGSGCGCTGCTAGACCTGATACTAACCAACAGAGATGGTCTAGGAGGAAACATGCGGRTCGGGGGCAGTCTTGGCTGCAGTGWKCATGAGATGWTGGAATTCATGATCCTGCATGGAGGAAGCTGGGCAAGAAGTAGGATTGCTACCCTGGACTCCAAGAGAGCCAACTTTGACYTCYTCAGGGAGCTCCTTGGAGAAATCCCTTYGACCASGGTCCTAGAAGGAAASGGRGTCCAGGAGAACTGGCTTGTATTCAAGCAGCGTTTTCTCCGAGCCCAAGATCGCTGCATTCCTACTAGAAAGAAGTTGAGCAGGAGAGGCAGGAGACCTGCATGGATGGACAAGGAGCTGCTGGGCAAAAGTAATGGGAAGAAAAGAGCATATGTAAGGTGGAAGAAGGACCAGGCCATGTGGGAGGAATATAGGAACATCGTCAGGGAATGCAGGGATGCAACGAGGAAGGCCAAGGCCCACTTGGAATTAGAATTAGCRAGAGATGTCAGGGATAACAGGAAGGGCTTCTGTAAATACATCAGCAGCAAGAGGAAGACTAGAGAAAATGTTAGTGTGCTGTTGAATGGGGAAGGTGCCTTGGTGATGGGGGATGTGGAGAAGGCAGTGTTACTAAATGCCCTCTTTGCTTCTGTCTTCACTGCTAAGGCTGGTCCCCATGAACTACAGAGTCCAGATACAAGGGAGATAACCAAGAGAGAGGAGGACTTTCCGCTCGTCAGGGAGGATTGGGTTAGGCATTATTTAGGCAATCTGGACGCCCATAAATCTATGGGTCTGGATRGGATGCACCCGAGAGTGCTGAGGGAACTTGCAGGGGTTATTGCTGAGCCGCTCTCCATCATCTTCGAGAGGTCATGGAGAGCAGGGGAGGTACCGAAGGACTGGAAGGACATCACTGCAGTCTTCAAAAAGTGCAAGAGAGAGGACCCAGGAAACTACAGGCCTGTCAGCCTCACCTCTGTGCCCGGAAAGGTGATAGAGCAGCTTGTCCTAGAGACCCTCTCTAGGAATATAAAGGAAGATAAGGTGATCAGGAGTAGTCAGCATGTATTCACTAAGGCGAAGTCATATTTGACGAAACTCATAGCCTTCTACTGGACTGGATGGATGGATGGATGGATGGATGGATGGATGGATGGATGGATGGTGGGAAAGCCATGGATGGATGGTGGGAAAGCCATGGATGTTGTCTACCTTGACTTCAGCAAGGCTTTCAACACAGTCTCCCATAATATCCTTATATGAAAGCTCCAGAAGTGTGGATTAGATGTATGGACAGTGAGATGGATTGAGGACTGGCTGGATGGCAGAGCCCAGAGGGTGGTGATAAATGAGGCTGAGTCTAGTTGGAGGCCTGTGGTCATTGGTGTCCCCTGGGGTTCAGTGCTGGGCCCATTGCTGTTCTACTTGTTCATCAATGACTTGCATGATGGCACAGAGTGCACCCTGAGCAAGTTCCATGATGACACCAACCTAGGTGGAGTGACTGACACCCCCGAGGGCTGTGATGCCATCCAGAGGGACTTGGACAGGCTGGAGAGTTGGGTGGAGAGGAACCTCATGAGGTTCAAGAAGGATAAGTGCAGGGTCCTGCACTTGGGGAGGAATAACCCCAGGCACCAGCACAGATTAAGTACCGACCTGCTGGAAAGCAGCTCCGTGGAGAGGGATTTGGGAGTCCTGGTTGACAACAAGTTAAGGCAGCTGTGTGCCTTCGTGACCACGAAGGCCAATGGGATCCTGGCCTGCATCAGGATGAGCGTTGCCAGCAGGGTGAGGGAGGGGATCCTGCTCAGCTCTGGGGAGGCTGCACCTGGAGTATTGGGTGCAGTTCTGGCCTCCCCAGGACAGGAGGGACGTGGAGCTGCTAGAGAGGGTTCAGAGATGAGCGACCAAGATGATCAAGGGACTGGAGCACCTACCATACAAGGAGAGGTTAAACGAGCCGGGCCTGTTTAGCTAAGAGAAGAGAAGGCTGAGAGGGGATCTAATCAATGTGTACAAATTCCTGAGGTGTGATTGTAGCGAGGAAAGGTCTAAACTGTTTTCCGTAGTGGCTGGTGATCGGACAAGGGACCATAATTTTAAATTAAAACACAGGCAGTTCCATCTCCATATGAGGAAGAACTTCTTTCTTTCCTGTGAGGGTGACGGAGCCCTGGCACAGGCTGCCCAGAGAGGCTGTGGAGTCTCCTTCTCTGGAGACCTTCCAAACCTGCCTGGACGCCACCCTGTACCACATGCTCTGGGTGTCCCTGCTGGAGCAGGGGAGTTGGACTAGATGATCTCYAGAGGTCCCTTCCAAACCTATAGATTCTGAGATTCTGGGATTTGCTTAGCTTTGTGAGGCTGTTTGGAAGTGTCGGTGAGGCAGAAGTGCCTTCCAGGAGTTGGGGAGTTCTAGGGATTACTGGAAAGCATGTAATGCCATCATACTGGAAAGGCCTGCATGGCCTTTAAATGTGCACTGTGAATCCTGACTTTCTTGGGAAGTTAATTTATATATTAATGAAGTCTGTTTTCTCKTCTCCTCTACTTGTTCAATAAGTGTGCTAACAACTGAAAAGCCTGTAGGTAGTAAAGATATTCCTTGAAATGCTCTCAAACAGARAGTAGCCACAAGGTAAAATTCTTCCAAGAGCAAGAATTGGTCATGCACGATTACTTTCTGACATACAAAATAGCTAGCTAAGAGTTTATGTTGTCATTAAATAAATAGGAACTAACAAGAAGTCTCTTTTTCTTTCTCTGTCCTTATTACTGCAGAATACATTTTGACAATGGTTTCTGAGTTGATCTGGACCCAACRCAACCTTACTGTTATTCTCTATAATAATTTATACTAATGCAAATTGGATTTTAGGTTTAATAGCTTTTGGTTTAATAGCTTTTTATTCCCATCGAGGCAGGAATGCACAGGACAAGTGAAGGGGTTGGGAGATGGTCTCAGTGGTGACCTGGAGGAGCTCTTCTGCAGTAACCTGGAATGAATGCTGTAAGTTATATAGCCTGACTAGTCCTCATTGGTACATCTGGCATTGATGGACCAGGTAAACTTGACACAAACTCCAGACAGGTCTTTACTCCTTGTTGTTAATAAAAACCGACTGCAACATTCTGCTTGCATTCACAGTATCTGGTAGTACCTTGCTCTCCCCTAAAAGCAGAGAAGCACATGGTAGGGTGTCACCTGAGATGTYTGAGGATTTCTGAATTGCCCTCTTTCAGTTTGCCATATCTGAGAGGAGGGAGCTCTGACTGCTGCTTACTAAAATATGCACTTTTCAGGATTCTCCTGCAAATTCTTTGGAAGCAAGGGTGGCTAATGACAGCCTGTGGTGCTACTGCTCCTCTTTTCATTCTGTCATTCYGAACCACTATATTACTGTGTCAAGAACAGCAAATGGGAATGTGTTAAAAAAACTGAGCGCAGGTAAATACATTGCTCTTTACTCATCTCACTCAGGTTGTTGGCACAGATTTACCAAGTGGGTTAGAGAGCATTAGTCTCTTCTGCCTTCCTGTTATCCAATTCAGTTTTCCTGCCAACATCCCACCCAGCCACATATCCCTGCCATTTTCATCATCTGCATCACAGCTGAATCTCTCCCCAGTCACCTTTCTCCACAGASAGTCCGTTTAAATTTAATTGCCTTCTATAATAAGATGCTATTGAAAAAGGTATAAAGCTGAAAAAAAAATTTTATTCAGTGGTCAGAGGGAATGGAGATAAAGTCTAATCTATAAAGGTTTAGCAACTGGAGCATGAATCAAATGCTGTAAGGTCATTCTCTAAGATTGATCACAGAGGCATGGATAACAAATTCAACAGCTCCACATATAAAAATGAATAACAATGAAATCCAGATTGCTTTTTRTCTCTGACCCTTTTAATCAGAAATTAGTGGTACTAATCTTCACTGAAATCTCTGCATACTCCAGGTGAACCTCGAAACGGAAGCAGATGAACTTAGAAATGAAACAACTGCCGATCATGCCCTCCTGTTAGCTCAGTTTCCCTCCACCTCCACGAATAAGAATAGATACATCTTCAAAGAAAAGTTATTACAATCATCTGATATCATCTGTTTTGGATTTTGTTGTTATAACCCATTTGGCAGCAAAAAGGAGTTTACAAAACAGGAATTACTCCTCCTTGGGCTGCTGCTCAGCCACGCTCTCTTTGAGACTGTAGGATAGAGCCAGATAAGATAGGATGTAAACCCTTGAGGCAGGAAGTTGGGTTATTCTTTCCTCGGGTCCGTGATAGGGAATAAGCTGTTTCACAGGGAGGTGTGAGGTTACTCAGTGCTGCGGAATGGCAGTCGCAGTTCCGATGCACTGGTCTCACTGTTTATACTGCTCTGCACACTGTGAATCAAAGCACCGGCGTGTCAGCCTGACTGTGGAGGCAGGGAGAAAGCTGAAATGCATCACATCTACTTTTCCTTCTGACTGTGAGATGAACTGTAATCTTGGGAGTTAGACTAGCTATGCGGCTCTCATTCAAAGTCAAGTTATAAAATCCAGAAACACATTCCGTTCCCAGCATGGCACTAATGGAATATCTCAGTGGTGAGTGGTTGTTTGAGAGGTAGTATATGAAAGAGCACACATATAAGTGATACTTACATGCTGCAAACTTCAGGAAAAAAATGACAAATGCACTGCAGTTCCCATTATGATGATTAGCTCTGAGTGGACCGTGCAGTTCAATCTGGATATTTTTGCTTGTTAAAAGTACTCATGATATCAAAGGGAAGGGAGGTATCACCTCCTTTGTATTTTCCCCTAAAGTCATCTCCAAATGGGAAAAAGTCTGAAAAAATAMGTTTTTTGGGTTAGATGCAGGTGTTAGCATGTTTGAAGGGAACATGACAGGACTCCTGGATCTGGGACAGCTTCTTACCAGCAACTGCTGGGGAGCAAATTCTTCCAAGTGGGTGGTGGCCCTAGGGGTATGATCACCTTGTTCTTGTTCAAAGGACTATTGCTAAGTATTAACTCTTTGTAGGGCTATTTGCTAATAATTAGCTCTCTTTTAGCTTAGCTAACTGCTTAAAGGGTCTGCATGAGCTCTCTACCTTCTCTAAAACTGAAGTCTCTGAAAGTTGTACTAAGTGTTTTAACTGACTCTTGTATTGACTCCTGTCTCTGGATGTTGACACCTGAGTAATACCTTTCCAGATGCCGAGTTGCTAGGCCCAGGTCTCTTACTATGCCTGGACAGACTCATCTCGTGCAATATGACAGAACTGAATTGAAATCGAAGGGATCGCACTGAGGCTCCAGAAGGAGAATCTGAGCGAGTGTGTTTTGCTCCCTGCCGCCTGGCCTCGTGGTTTTGCTGCTCAGAATGAGGTGCTCTCTGTACTTTCTTTCATCAGGTTCTTGACAGCTGTTGGACCCACACTGTGCATGTTTTTCAGTAGTAGGAAAAGCAGAGGATTTCAGTGCAGTYAGAGATGTTCTGTGTTTTAAAGTTCAAGTGACTGTGCATTAATTTTGGAAAACGGATAGACTATGGKATAAAGGCAATATTCCTTTCTACACTGAACTACTGCAAACTTGATTTTTCAGTTCCCTCTTGGAAGATATGCATAGCAGAGCAAATGAGATATGATGCAGTAACAAATGACCTCTTCTACACTCTCTTATCTCTGTCTCTGGCTCTATCTCTACCTTCTAGAGAAGGTACTCACTAAGAGAAAAAGTTTCATGAAAAGAATAAATAAACAAACACACATACATATATATACATAAATACATATATATATATACACACACACATAGAGTTGTATTTTTCACCCAAGGAGGAACACAGTCACTTCACGGCTTCTATCATTGTCTTGCTTGGCAGGTTAGCTCTGGTCAACTATGAAATAATTTGTCCCCCATATTATATAACCTTGATAATTCAATGTTCAACATTACTCACAGATACTCAAGGTGAAAGCCTTAGCTCTAAGAAAAGTGGGTAAAGAGCATTTACCACAGGGAAAAAAAAAAAAAAGGAGATATTGTACAGAAGTGCAAAATATGAAAAATTTAAAAATGCAGTATCCTTGAATAGAGTGTGGGAGATTTTTGAAGAACAAAGCCCAGCTGTTTGTGGCATTTTTCATTATGCAGCTGAACCTTTCRTGTTAACAGAGATTTTTTTCCCCGCTCTCTGGATGCAGTAGGAAATCAAGTTTGTATATACACTTATACAAGTGCTCACACATTATGGCGATGTCAGAAGTGATACTGTTAAGGATGCTTTGTTTGAAATACACAGTTAAAACAGCACTAAAATCCCTCTTCTTCACACTTCAGTAATTGACTTACTTTGGTATCCACTTTTGGTGAACTAATTCTTTATTATTTCTTCAGTGTTTTAGTAAATAACAGCTTGCAGCGGACATCCCTTCCCCTTTCTCCTATTCCATGTATTTGTACAGGTTGCAGTAAACCTTCCCAAATGYTGGAGTTTAATTTTCATTTAAGACATTTGTAGGAGACACTTGACCCGTTCTGCAGCCAAAGACACTTGTAAGATATCACAGCAATTTGAATCTGCTCTGCCTTGGGGTTTTCTTCTGTGTTTCGCCCTGTTTGGGGAGGAGTTTGTGTGAAAGCGTCTGCAGATGACAGGCAGCTACCATGGAAGAGTGAAGCAGCAGGTGGTTTTGTATAGCCTGACCACCCTCCCTGTTTGACTTTGATGACAGAATAAGGAAGAAGGAGACCTCTGAGTTGAGGCTGCAGCTAAAGAAATTTTGGAGCTGCAAGCAGAAAAATAAAAAGGCTCATTTGAACACTCAAGAAAGCRAGTTTTATTTCATTCTTTAAARTTAACAGAAATGCAACGGTTTCACKCTCTTTTTYTCTGTTACCAGAATACCTTCAAAGAGACCAAATATTGACTCTGCTTTTTTTGTTAAATGAAATCCCACACCCTGAGCTCAAAAATGCCAGTAAGCTTATCCAGAGTTCCAATTCTTTCTGGATTTCCAGCCTACATTATTTTTCAAGAGTGATATTAAATCATCAAAAAACATGTAAATGATGAATGATGGTGTCTGCTTTACTGGTTGTTTCTATAGAAAGGCATCTTATTACCTGCAATATATTTTTATTCCTTCAGTAATTCAGTTGCAGACTGTTTTGATTGTCTTTTTGCTAAGAGACTGAGAGCTTTATAGCAGGTGAAATGTATATTTGACAAGGAAAAACATTTTAAAAGAATATAATTCTACTCTGCTCCATCACACATGGTAATTGGCAATAATAAACAGGACTCCAAACATGCCTGAAATGGTTTTCAAGGATTTTAACTTATTAGAAATAGTCATCCACATAAAAGCGACAGAGTGGTTTGAAATGACAGATTCACAATGCTGCAGAAAGAACTGATCTTGGTTTGTTTTGGTTTTTTTTTTTTTTTGCTAACAAATTTTGAGACCATTGGAATGTTATTTCATCGAATTAGGGCCACTGAGACCTTAATTCAGCAAACTGCATGCTGCAGAAAGCCCATCATGAAGCATTTGCCTTTCTTGAGTCACCCAAGTCATTCTGCTGGCAGCATATGCTTAAATATCTTGCTGAATCATGGCCCGTGGGTCTATTTTTAAAGGAAAAAAAGTATTTACGGTGTTAACTTCCACTGATTAATCACCAAGGTTAATTAAGTGTTTTATGAGTAGATTAGATTTGCTCTTGAAAAGACTAGAACACAAATGCTGATGCAAAGTAGAGTTAGTGATATCACACCTCATTAGGTACTAGTTTGGTGAATACTGAAGTGGGAGTGAAAAGAAGCAGTTGCCTCCTGGGACGGGGCTTCCACATCACGTATGACAAAGAAATACTTCAACGTGAGGGCTGCTCCGCGTCATGCAGGCTGTGGGAGCTCTGCCCTGTCCCTGCAACACAAACATCCGCCTCCTGTTCTAGAGCTGAAGTCCTAAGGGACAAAATAAATGGTGTGAAGGAAACGGGGCAACTSCTGTGAGGCCCTCCCTCGTCAGGAATTAGGTGGTGAATTACTCTGGATTGGAAAAAGGACTTTGCACCTTCTGCAAATTTGTAGTCCTACTCCTAATGCTTTGGTACTCTAATTAATGTAAGTACACAAATCTAAATAATTACTTTGGGGTCATCTTAATTAGCATCCCATCTTCTAATTGGCAGAGAGATTAATTAAGATATACCCTCATCCATCCACTAAATCCCATCCCTTATATTTTAAAAGGAATATTCCATTTCTACTCAAATGCAAGGCAAGCATATTAATCCTACCTCACTCCTACATTCTGCCAGCAGGTAACACCAGCAAGGAAATCCTTCCTTGTGCATACATGCTACGGAAACCCTGGTATCTTGCTCTTTTTCCATGGAYTGACRGAAGAAAGCTATGGCAGAAAGCRCCATCTCCAGCATCGCTGCTTCCCTGGAAAGAAGGGGCAGGATGAGCGYGGGGACCAGCCTTGGYGGAGGAGCRCAGGACCGGCCAAGCCTGGGGAGCYGGTGGCCRCTGGAGGAGGAGGTGCAGGTCGCAGCAGGGTAGGACACCCAGCGCTCTCCRTGCGAGGAAGGGCAGGGAGGGAAGGRAGCAGAGGTAGGGTGCTGAAAAGTGCATGTTCCATTTCCCTTGTGGCATTGCTTTCCTTGCATCCATGGGTGAGCACAGTAAAATATGGCTATTGTAAGATCTGATTAAGCACGGCTTTGTCAACAATATGTGCCCAGGTTGACCTCATTGAGGTCTCTTTACTCCTTATTAAAGCTGCAAACACTAACATTAACGGTCATTAACAGATTGCTGCTAACAGCAGCTAACTCAGCATTGGCTGAGTAACATGTTTGTGTAACTAGTTTGATTCTTGTGCTCTTTGCCCATTTTTCACCCTAATATTCTACACACTCTTAGCACTGTAAGCTGAGATAAATACACCTGTACTGAGTGTTCAGAAGAAAATGTGAGAACTGAAAAACTGTGGAAGGTGGTAACTCCAGCAAAGTGCCTCTGCTGAGTGTAAGAGAATTTCTGGAACTATTTAAGCCAACCCTTAGTACAGCTTTTCGGCTTCTGTTCTTCTCCTCTGGGGCCTCRGCAGAGCTCTTTAGGGCAAAGCGACCCCCGGGTGCCTGTGAGGGTGCTCTGCCCTGGTCTAGTCTGGGATGGGGCATTGGGAAAACACTGTGGTTTTTAATGACAAAAAAAGAGAAATCTTAGCTATTCATTGATGGCAAATCAATTCCTTCTGTGCTACCAGCCATGCGAAGAGCACTCAGGGCAGCCTGGTGTCAGGATGACTAAATATAGCTGAACTGCTTGTGGATCAAAAAGACTAGTTAGCACATTTGCTGTCAAATCAGATGCTTCTTGATYAAATACTAGAACAAAAAGTCAAAATTCTCTCTTTTGGATGGGGACTTTTTTCTTGCCCAYTCAATATTAGCAGCAAAAATGTGTYCGGGGACRCCAGGCTATACTTCAATGAGCGCTGTCTGTGCTTAGGAGGTGGAACCAGAGCCGTAAACCCACCAGGACTCCCYCTGYACCTGTGAGAGAGCCAGGGAAGAAGACGGGCCGAGGTTAGTGCCAGAAACGTGCTTTGCCTTAGCATCGTTACCAGAGGAAAGTCCACAAATAGCCGCCTCATGGGCTGATGCRGCGTGGTGTGGGGCAGCAGTTCTAGAGAGGCCTTTTCTGGTTTCTCTCCAAACAGCAAGAGCAAATTTCTAGCACGCTGGTTATAAAATTTGAGATTAGTTAATTAGAAAAGCCAGAGCGCAAGAGAAATCAGAWGATGCCTTTTGAGCAAGGACAGGAACAACGACGCTGCCTCTTCGTGTTCGAGTCCTTCGGCGTTCAGGGCAACGGGTCTCGTTCCCGGAGGAATCGCGGAGCTGCTTCAAAGAGCCTCCTGCCTTCACCTCAMGGTGAGTAGATCAGCCCGCAAAACCCTGACCGCGTGCCTGGCTGCGGATCGCTGCTCGCAGGGTCTCACGTCCTTGACGCGCTCCGATGGGACATGGGCACCTGGAGGATCCCGACACCAGGGGACAGCCCACAGGCTGCTCCAAGAAACGAAAGGACTGGGAGAACAATCGCGTTTGTTCTCGGAGAGGAAGGGCTCCCTTCTGACCCATCACCCCGATTTGCCCTCAGTGGAGGTGCTTGAGCAGGAATGTCCCCATCCCGCGAGGCAGAGACCAGCACTGGCCTTGTGCAGGGAAGCCCCACATGGGAAACCTCTGTCTCTGCAGCCTTCCCTCTCCTCTGTAGGAGAGAGACAGGGCCCTCAGAGCCCTGAATCCACAGGCCGAGGGGCTGCGGGATCCGGGCCCCTTCTCCCTGCTTTTGGTCAGTTTTTGCTAAGCATCTAACGATGTTCCACAATAGACATTCAGATCCTCCTTTCACCAGAACTGCTTTCCTCGATTTTGGTCTAAACTGAAGCAATCTGAAGCTAATTATTTCCTACATCAAGCACAACAGAGTTATTATTGGAATGTGCCCTATAAGCCTATCAGAATGCTATAGGATCACAGTATTAAATGAGCTCCCAATTAATTAAATGCTACTCTCCTTATAGGCAACTTGTTCAAGAAACTGGCTGTTTCTTTTTCCCTCCCCCTGCATCAGCATCAGTTGTCACAAATCAGCAGGAAGTTATTCACTGAAGTTAATRCAAAGCATTGCGATTCCAGAATATTTCACTGTGGGTGAAATTCATCTTTAGTGAATTAATATTGAAAACTAAATAGAAATATGATTAGTTCCACATCTAAAATATAATTTATTTGCATATTTTTTGCACATATATTTTTTTCCTCTTCTTTTTAATCAAGCATTCTAAAATTGGTAACATAAGGTTGGACCGTCTGTCATTTTTAATAGATTTGTTAATAGCATTTCTCCGTAATTGCTTTCAAATTACATTCTAGAGCATTAACATTAGCACTTGATCAAGACAATGTGAAATACAAGAACATCTATTGGTGTGTGGGAAGCAAGAGGAGGCTGGTTGCTTTTTGCAAATGTAGTAGTGGGATGAGTTTTGCCCATTGCAAACCACCTAAGTATTTTGAACCAGTTTATCACAAGTGCTTCGGTTCTGGGAGATGCTCTGGAAAAAAAAAAATCCACGTGGAAACCTTTCCACCATTCTTGGCTATATACTCTGTGTATTTGCAAGGCAAAAGAATCAGATTGTTACACAGACTGAAGAAAAACTGGCCTAAATCCAGCTGCAGTCCTAAGAGTTTGCTAAGGAGAGAGCTTGAAACAAGCCAAGAGCTCCACGAAGCTCTCAGGGGATAGAGGATGATGGAGGATGCCTGGGAGGAGAGGGCGCGGTAGGGGGCAGGGGAAGGTGGTAAGTGCAAAGTGCCTGTGTCTTTGCAGAGTTTAACACTGAACACAGCCAGTGTTTTGGGTGGAATGGCTAAAAACCACAAAGTGAGGCACCAGCCCCTGCCTCTTATCCCAACAGTTCACTGTGCTGTGGCTTGTATGCTGGAGCTCCTGCTTGGCAGGTCATCGTTAGTGCATTTCATCCGGGGCTGGTTCTGGTGCCTGCTTTGATGTGGGTGAGTAACCKCTCAAAACCTTCAGCCTGGCTACCTTTAGCTCCATTCATAGCAACTCCACATTGAGCGGAGTCTCAGCAGCTGTTAGATTTGTTCCTTCCAAAAAGGAAAAGTCAGTTTTTCCATCTGAAACACTGTGTGCAGACCTTGCTTTGAAGCTTTTCCCTGGTAAGAAATCACTCTTATTGAAATCTCCCACTAGGCACCAACTTGCCTCATCAAATGCTCTTTATGAGTATGCCTTATGATTTTTCTCCCCTATGATTTAGAGTGGATAGCATAATTCAGAACAGAAATTAATAACAGCAGCCCCCGAACACAGCCTAGCCGCTCCACGCTTTGTTAATGGGCCTTGTGTCTGGCTCACCACTGTGCCCGACGGCCTTTCAGGCGGTTATGTATGTGCTCTCTGTTGCTCGTACAGCTGGGAAATCTCATAACTGCTCCGAGTGGCAGCGCTGGAAGAACAAATCTGTCAGCCAGACTCACAGAGAATATCTGAGATAGGAACTGAACCCAAACCTGAGCCACAGGTTGCAAATATATTCCATATGCAGTTTGGTACAAAGGACTGTCGTTCAGCTCTGCTAGGGCTGCAATAACATGTGAAAAATGGCTGGAATTGTTTCCTAAGATGTAAATAATTTGTTTGCAGGCAAGTTCACATTCTTATTATATTTAATTTCCATGAGTGTAAGAACAAGAAGACATGAATATTCCTACAAAAGAGAGCTTTGGAGGGCTCACCCACCGCGCTGCGGAGGCGTTCGTAGCTGCACAGGGTTGTGCCGGGCATGTTCATCCCAGAGCTTGTGCACCACATGGGGAGATGGAGCAGCTCTCCAGGTAACTCCTATCCATGTATTTCATCAGTCTAATCAGGACTGATTGCACTGTGCAAGATGCTATGTCATATACAGAAACTGTAGAGCCCATAATTGAAATCTATCAGCTGGGTTTTGGGGCTCTTTGGGTATCTCCCCACCTCTAATGAGGGGAATCAGAGGGTTTTTCAGAAGGTTTAGAGGGTTTGGCTCAGTTCTGTCACAGTCCTGTCAACCAGTCCTTAATGAAGAATGGCATTTGGGTCAGAGAGGACGAGCTGGTGCTGCATTAATTGTTCATCCATATGGATTTTCATCGAATAAGTTCCATTTTAGTGCCGAGCTCTATTTCGATTTTAAATGCTCTGTCCAGAAGACTGCAAGTACTGRTGATATTTAATATGGCATTTTAAAGACAAAAGGCACCTATGTTAGGGAGAAGTGATGGGTTAGGAGAATGACACCAGAGTGACACCACTTAGCTAYAGGTTATGAAATAAGTGCTATTTTGTAATGGACATGTGAGGAATAGCTGGGATACTTGTTACTTTCTGAGTAATGGTTCATAGATTATAAAGCCAGTTTAGAAAGTCTAATCCAAGGCATAAATCAGAGGATTTTGCTGCACTGATTTTTTTTTTTCTTGAATTAGAGCATGTCTTTTACGAACAAAGAATCCAATTTATTTTTTATATTGTGTTGGAGCCCTTAAGAAATTCAGTAAATGCTGCCAGTAATATGAAATGTGAAAGACATGCTCTTCTTCTCTCAGATAGATAGATAGATAGATACATAGATAGACAGACAGACAGATATTTAGCCATACAGTAGGGAGAGGTAGAGAGAATCTGCAGTTCTCTCATTCATATCAAAGTGGAGCTAATCCAGATGAGACTTCGCTTGTTAAAGGTATATGAGCTGGAAAAGACAAAGGACACATCCTCCAAAACACCATCAAATGAGAAGAGCTGTGGGTTCTGCGTTTGACCTGAATCTGTTGCTTTCCAGCCTTGGAGAGAAGGTTCCGTGTGTCTGGTGCTGGGATGCACAGGATGAATCAGGCTGGGGCAGGTTTTTGCACCATGTGGTCTTTGTGTGACCTAAATCCACTAGAACTCACTGCAATGACCACTGGAGGAAGATAAGAGTTTGACCCGTAGACCAAATTGGCAGAAAGAGAACTACTAGATAATATTTGTGTAATGCTCCAAACTTCAGAGCATGTAGAGCTCCATAACTCTGACAGAGGTTCAGAGTACGTTGGAAAATAAGTTATTTTAATAATCTTCACTTAKGTTCCTGCACAGTCTTAAAATTAAAGAGTGGGTCATTATCCCTCTCAAAAACCTGCCAGAGATAGCAAGAAGAGGTACTATTACTTCTTATATTGAATGATAGAGCAGGGAGGGAAAACAAGTGTCTGGAAGCTGGTTTTCATATCCCGATGAATGGATCCTGGAGAGCTTGATGGTGGATTTAGGTTAAACCTTTCTGAAGGTTAACATGCAAGCTGAGAGAGGACCCTCTGTTCAAATTCATTTGGATATTTTGTAGTTATGATACTACACTGAGGCTAAAATGAAATGAATAACTTAAAAAAGGAACTGCGTGAGCTAATACTGTACAAAAATACCAGACTCTTTGCTAGTTCCCCACAGTTATGTTGGCTTTAGAAGGTCCTCCTGTGCTTCCACGTTATCTAAAAGTAGTAGAAAGTTGGGAATTAGGCTGTCCTAGGGTCCTATATTAGTTGAGGTTGTGCTAAATACATGCTGGAAATAACTAGAAATAACTGTAAGAATGAATTTAATTTTGTGATGTGGAATTATTTCAATTATTTCAAAACCTACTGTGTTTGTTACACATATTAAAGTGCAGATTCCTGAAAAAAAAGAAAGAAAAAAAGGCAGTAAAGGTTATTTCAGTACTATCTTTGATAATGCAAATTCTAACAGTGAGTGCAACTAAGTGCAAGGAAAAACCATGTGTGTCTTTCTGATCAAAAGACTAAAAGCTCCTAAGCGGCCATCAAAGTAGTGCCTGCCCAGTGGCTACAAGTTGTCAGTGATTGAGCCCTCTTTGAACGTGAAATACAGAGCAGATGGGGTTGAAACACTCAAAGCACACAACAGGAAAACCTGGAGCGCCCATGACCCGTGTGAAGATGTACACGCGTGGCAACGTGGCCCGTATTACTTCTCTCAAGGTCTTTGCCATTGTCATAAATCCATATGCTTTATTTTGCCATTGTCATAAATCCATATGCTTTATTACGTAGGATTAAAGACAAAAGGAAAGAAAAGAGTCTATGGTTTCTGACCTCAAGTTTTAAATGTTTCAGGTTTCAAACGCATTTACTTGAAGGGCCCCACTGCTGTAACACCTCCACACTTCTGATGTTTCCCGCTGTGTTCCTTGGGCACCTTCAAACCACTTTATATCCCCAAGCTATTTTTCAGCCCCCCGCCACGTGGAGAGGACGGATGATGTTCRGCACCCCCTGCTCGGCCAGCCCTCCACAGCACCCTCAGCGGGCGGCAGCTACAGCCAACCGGGCCTTATTCCGTGCTCGGCGCGTCACCATAGTAACCGGCTTTCTCTGTACTGAAAAGGAAACAAAAACTTAGGTATTTGACGGGGATGCGGTGCTGGCTTATGAAACACCGGCAAAATATTTCAATGCCACTATTTACTACTGAGGTTACTACTGAGGTTACTGCTTGTGCCCTGAAATTGTTCTTAAAACTGCGAGGCTGGACTTTATTATTTCCTTTTGTGGTGTAAATTGGTTTATTTTATTTTATAAAATTACCTACTCTCACTGTGTTAACTGATCTTTCTGACTAGTTATTCTTAGCAGAGATCAGTCCATTGCTCCGGCTCACAAAACCGACCCCACAAATTTTTGTGGGACTCAGAAAGGAAATCCAGCTTCTAACTAAACTTTTCCKTAAGCAAATTGTAGTCTTGGAAGGCAGGCAGACTGACGGCCCGGGAAGCTTCTTCTTTTTGAAGAATATCACATATTCTGTGAAGAGCATACAAAGCAATCCATCAGAAAAGGATACAGTCATCACATTTCTGACTACCGCTACCTGCAAGGAATACTTAATCATTGCACTTCGTTATTATCTATCTAGAAACTACTTAATTTGTGTCTACCTTTTCAATTAACCTAAATCATAATTACAAACCGTAATTATTGAGCTGGTCTCCAGTCTCAGGCGCCTGTGTATTCTACCTGCCTTTTGTTAAACCTTTGATCATGCTGCAGTGAACCACACTTCACAATGCATACAAATTTAGAGCTCCCATTTCTCCAGTCCTGTAGGGAATGCTTCACCCAGAAGGGTGAACTCCTTCCCTCTAACTAGTTCAGGTAAAATATTGATGTTAGCACTGAGGCTCTACTGAAAACTAATGGAAGATACATGTATTAATTCAGAACTTTGATTGGGATCACAGATGTAGTATTTAGTACTATACACTTAAGTATACATTATCTCTGTAGAAGATGGAATATACCTGTAGAAGTTAATGTAATCAATGCCAAGCATCAAACAAAACGTGGGCACAAAGACTTCACACAGCTATATTATCAAATTGGCTTGCTAATTTGTGAATGCAGATCGGGGAATGCATGTGTAAAATGCTCTATTATTACCACTTCATGTTTGTGTGTTGGGCGGTGTTGCTGCAGGCTATCAGTTTTGTTGAATTAATAATTTGGTCATATCAGGGATGGAAAATGGGATCTTCAAAGCAATATTGTAAAGGAAGTGCTCACGAAGCTCACTGTGTTGTTTCTTTCTTGCTAAGAGATTAAAGTTGGATATTACCATGTGCAGCATTACTGTTCACAAGGTTGTGGTGTGTTTAAAAAAAGTATTCTTGATGTGAMTATGAAGATAGCTTGAATGGGGAAGTGCGTAAGTGCAAAACATTAGGTCATTAATGCATACTTTATGTATGTGTTCACATTCTGATGATTAATGCATGCTTTTGTGTGCTTTCAWCGGAAAATAAAAAGGAATATTCTTGACATAATTGTGAACAGCTTGTAGAGGATTTATATACATGTGCTGTACACAATATATGTGTTGAAGAATTTGCATAGATATTTTGTTTCCTTCATAAATGTCATATAGCTGTAGAGAACACTGGAAAGAGACTATGTACAATCTACCTTTTGTTAATTTATACAGAGCCACAGCACACGGGTCACACATTGCCAGTAGAGGACTTYAGCATAACAAAAGGCCTGCCATTGTAGAATGGAGGGGCTCGCATGAACTCGTGGACAAGCTAATAAAGTAAGGAGGTTCGTTATTGTATTCCTGGTTTGGATACGGACACCTGTAACACTGCAGGCCTTACATCTCTTGATCTAGGCTTCTAACCAACCCCAAAGTCTCAAATTCACTTCAGTCCACTTGTCTGCCAATTTTTTTTTTTTTAGAAATACTTTTCTGCTCTCAAACTTTAGCWAGCTTCCCAAAAAGAATGCCTGATACAGTCACAAAGAGCAATTATATTCTTTACAACTGAGCTATTGACTATCATAATAAAAGGGAATGAGAGGAGTCGTGTCGGCTTAGCTTCTGACAGGACCTTAAGTGTTCTCTCATTCAAAAACACTTATGTAATCAACAAGAAATGAGTAATGAGTTGCAAAATATCAGCAGCTTTTATTTTCTCACAGGTATGATAATAAGTGTATAAAMCCATGCTATTTTTAAGGAATAAATGCCCTTATAACGATCACCAAGACACCTCTTTTTTGCTGCTTTACTACAATACCTCTTTTTCCTGCATCCTGACATTCTAAATGCCTATAATTTTAGACATCAGGAGCACATGCTGGTTAAAAAAAAAAAAAAAAAAAAAAAAAAAAAAAAAAAGAAGAAAAAAAAACCCCACAAGCAGAGAGGTGAAAGAGCTCATTATTTTTGGCATTTGTAGACAGTCGTTTCACCTGACGTGGATCTTCAGCACCTTCATCTTTTCTTGGGCAGGGAGGGAAGATGAAGGAGCACAAAGAGACAGTGCAGCTTCTTTAATAAGACCTAAAAAATTAGGTTAGATTAAATTTGTACAGTACAATTGAAACCTTTGCAATRTGAGTAAGAAAAGACCTGTTGATGAATCATAGAGGAAATCAAGAGAGGAAATAAAGTCATGACTAGAAGAGATTAAACTAGCCCTAAAGTTTTCAATAAATGTGGCACTTAGGACATACAAGATGTAAGTGATTGGAGGGGTTGCAAATGTATATGTAGGCTGGAGGAAAGGGAAGGGCACATTCGTTCCAGGAGTAATTCCATTAAGGYCATTATGGTTCAATATGGCCACGATCCAGAAAAACCCTTGAGCATATGTTTGATTGTAACACGTGAGTTGCTGTCTTGAAATCCGGGGTCTGCTCCTGTGCTCAGGGTTAAGTGACTGTYCTGTAGCCACGAGGCTCTGGGGCATCGGACCAGCCCCATCCAAATCCTGAAAGCCAAACGAAGGATCAGCATGGATTTGCATTGTGCCTGAGGAATCCTTCCTCTGGGCACAGGAAAGGCCATACTCTGCTTTTCAGGGTAAAGTGCACTTAGCTGGGAAAGTTATTTTTACATATATAAAAGCTAAAGGAGCAGGAATGCTTTTCCTTTACAAAAAGCTATGCTAAAACGTTTTCCATAGTGGCCAGTGACAGGACAAGGGACAATGGGTGCAAGTTGAACCCCACTCAGTTCCATCTCCATGTGAGGAAGAACTTCTTTGGTGTGAGGGTGCTGGAGCCCTGGAACAGGCTGTCCAGAGAGGCTGTGGAGGCTCCTGCTCTGGAGATCTTCCAAACCCTCCTGGATGCCACCCTGTGCCCCGTGCTCTGGGTGTCCCTGGTGGAGCAGGGGGTTGGACTGGATGATCTCTGGAGGTCCCTTCCAACCCTAAAGATTCTCTGATTCTATGGCAATGTTTTGTTTGAGGTGGCAAATGCAAAACAAATCAAACTTGTCTGAAATTACTATGCAATTAATGCTTGTTTGTGTGGGCTAAGCAGCCTTATCTTCTTATCCAAAGGGCTCCATTCCTCTGCAAATTCCAATGTTTCACTTTTAGTGCAGAATTATCGTTTTGTTTTTACAAAACTAAACAAAAAGTGGAAAAGTAAAATATCTACAAAACAACTCAGTGTCACCAGGTAACAAGATACTTGTTTTTCTTAACTCTGTTTCCTGGAGAAATGGAAATGTAGAGAAATCACAGCTGTCACTAAACAATAAAAGTTAATTCCTAGTTTTCAAAGTTTCAAGGAAAAGGCTTAAAGAGTGACTCCAGCAATGTCACCACAAACATTATGTGGAGTTTTAGAATTTCTCACTTACTTCAGYGGGATGGGACTCTGAGGATGCAACAATCCATCTATACAGAACAGGGACCTATTCATCTAATCTGCCACAGATTTGTTTTTTCCCTAGGAAGCCATGGTGATACACAAGAGCAAACATTAATATTTTTGTGAGCTCCAAGTGTTAACATTTTTTTTTTTTTTAAATGCTGCATTTTATCAAAAATCTATTACTTAAAACGTTTCTTCTAAACTATTCAAAAGTTGAAATCAAAAACTGTCGTTTTCAGCACCTTTGTGGTTCATTTACTGCCAAGCTCTCAGTCAGCAAGATGAGATGGCTGATAATTATTCAAGATTGGCAATTAACCTACTTAGAGGGTCACATAGGTAAACGACACAGATTGTGTCAAATCTCATTATTGGGATAATAATTTAATCATTCAGCACATTGACTGAAGGCCAAAGAATCTGGAGAGCCAATTAAACTGGAAAATAAAATACCTAGGCAGATATTATATTGAAATGCATTATTGAAATGCATGAAAACAGGGCTTGTCTCAAAAAGTTATATAGTGCACTATAGAAAAGCTGRTAAAGTTCACAGATTTGTTTATTTATTGATTTATTTATTTTTAAGCCCAGAGGGAGCGGGGGTCAAGAGGGAAGTGCCTGTTTCTTTTTCACTCTAATATCCAGCATGATTGCAAGGAAAAAAAATCAAAAATATGTTTCCAGTTTTACACATGAAGGAGTCGAGGGAATGCATACTTATTCTTTATGTTTCTTCTTTATTTACTCTTTCATGTTTAGACATTKCCTTTGATACAGTGCTACAGACCAGGACTGCCCTGACGTGAGTCTGCTTTGCGGTCACCAGTCCTGTCCTGCCCTTTCMTATATATCTCAGCCTTGTTCAGACCTTGTGCCCGAGACAAATCTTGTGTCTCCTCTTTGGAGGGGAATGTCAGGACAGAGCAATATGGCTGGACTGAAGGAAGGYGACTGAGTAAATGACAAACAGGATGAGAACAGGTCAAGAAAACCACTTTCTAGGCAGATAGAAGAAGAATCAGTGGTAAGAACAGTAACCGCTTTAAAAACAACTTTGATGGTGAATGAGATATTTGTAAYGGCTTGAGGGAAAAGTATGAACATAACCAGAAATTACTGAAGTTTTAATAYTCAAAACGTGGACTGGAAAACAAGTACTACTATTAATGTCAGGACCTAGCTGGTCTAGGGTTTATGAGGTGTGTGGGGCCATGCACACAGCACAAAAGCATCACACATACAAGAACCAGTAAAAGAACAGATTTTGTCAACATGACTTTGTCTTTATATATATAGCAACAGTCTAATTTCTGTAAGAGCAGGAGAGTTATAAAAGAAGCCACTGCTTCACAGACTAGTGGATCATTTAGATTAAACCTACCGGGTAAGTCTTACGGCCAGGAATTATGGTTTACCAAGCACAGCTCCAGGACGTGCAATTTATTCTCTCGGTAGCAACAAAAAAGAGAAGAAAAATACGTGTGACAACAAAATCTTCTCGTGACAAACGTTTAAAATAAAAACAACTTGCATGTCAAAACAGCCAGCATGTCAGGAACGAATACTGATATCCTAACCAGCTTTGTTTTTTCCTTTTTTATGTAGCAATAAGGAAAAATACACACTTAGGTTACTACGGGGTATCTAGACCACTAATATAGGTTCTCATATGCATCATTTGGAATCATGAACTGTCTTGCTACTGAARCAACATATGCTCTAGCAGAAAAGTTGAGCACATAAATTACAATTCTGGAACTACTGAACACACATCTCTTAAGTGKCTATTTAACTACCCCCCAGAACGTAAATGCCACAGGAGTCAATGACACAGATTTAAAACACTAAAGCAACTTAACACCATGGATAGTTCAGGAGTGCCCGAAAACAAAATTTGCTTGCAGATGAATAAAACAAACACTTTCACCTAATTAGCAGAAAATGTCACATGGATCTTTCTCATTAAAACTTCCCCTGATTTAAAAAAAAAAAAAAAAAAGCAACAACTTTAAGTATAATAGCAGTTCTTTAGCATAACAAGATGCCAGAGATACTGGATAAACTCAGTGGTGAGATCTCTCAGGAGACATCATCTCATGTACGTATAGTTAATCTGCTAGAAGTTTTGAGGCTGTAGCTGTCATCATTTGCTAAGTTCTGTGGGCAGGACGATTCCAACCCATCCTCTCCTTTTGTGAACCTGGTGAACATTTCCAACACACTCGAACTACTGGCAATTCTCATATATTCACGTACTAAAGTTGTAAATGGCTAATCAAATTACAAATGATACAATCAAAGTAAAGAGTGGCAATATAAGAAACTCCMTTAGCATACAGACTATCTCACTAGCGATATCTGTCTGGATAGATAATGTGTCTAGATAATAAAATTTTATAAATGCTTCAATAAGGGCACGTAAAGAGCGTCATCAGAGAAGTGACTTAACTCTGTGCACGTGCTTCAGAGGTAGCCAAGTTGGCTTAAAAAATCGCATGGCCAGCAGGTCCCTGTGCTGTGAGGTTAGGACATGATCCCAGGCTGGTTTCAAGGGCAGAAACTTGGAGAAACTCGAAGTGCCCCAGGGAAGAGGGGCGATTCCACCAAGCAGACACGTGTCCTGCTACTGGAGCGAGGGCACGGTGCGGAGAGGGACAAGGCTAATTGCATCTTCATCAAAGATAGGCTTGTTCCGGCAAGCCCTGGGAAAGGATCGGTTAGAAACTGTCTGTTTCCCTTTCATGTGCTTCTCATTGCTCCCGTTTGTGATTTACAGCCTGTCCCCGTCACAAACAGTAGCTCCATTATATTGTCTCCACTGCACCTTTGCAGACCGCCTCACTGGGAGAAGTGCTTGGCAATGATACTATTATTTCTCCAGCTGACAGCAATCACCTGTGTATTTATTAACTACAGACTCAGTGGGAAAAGTATTAGGTGATAATGAAGCACCAGGACACAACGTGATACTGTTTCCTGCACATCTGGACCAGTTACTTATTTGTTCACCCCTGATGGTATCCAGGATTGAATATTCCTGTTTTAGAGCTAATCTTTGTTCATTCCTTTCCTTAACCACCAGACAAACACTGATTTAGTGTCTGCTCAGTTACATAGGTGATGATAATTGCCAGCCTGCTTGCAGCTAATTGCAGGCCCCTGGAAGARGCTTTTCTTCCCTCTGGTGAGAGTTAGGACTGCTCATTTCCATTGGAGAAAAAAAAAAAAAAACCAAAAAAACAAAACTCAGCTTTTAATCTGAAAGCAGAGAGATTGGGAAACAGGGCAAGCTCCAGCCTCCCCCTGCTTCCACAACCTGCCTCTGATGCTGCACCAGCTCAGGGCTTGATTTCCTTTTGGGCTCCTTAYAACCTATTTGAAACCTTATCTGAACACCCTGCTAATGTCTGGGCTTGGGAGAGGAAGGGCCAGACTGCCTCTTTTCCCTCTCCCTCCTCAGCTCTTCTGGACAGCAGAAGTAGCTTTAAATCACTGCAAGCTGAAGAGAGCCCCAGCCACTGTGTCCCACTCCCAGCACAGGCATATTATCACTATATTTTTTTTTTTTTTGGCTGGATTATATATGTTATACTCAGCACAGACCATTCTAATCCCACTTCAAAGCCTGGTGAGAAAAGTAGTGTTGGAAAGCTGGAGYAGAATGCAAAAACAGCATCATAAAACTTCCACATGCTGAAGGTTTCACAGTTTGCCCTGGACAGTTCTGCCTGGGAAGTGACAAGTGATTTGGTTTAGGGGCTGCAAAATACGGGTAACTTCTCTTTGCCTATAGAGCTTTTCCACTGCTCACAGAAAAATTTTTATTTCAGAAACATACGTAGCTGAGCTAATAAATTGTCAAGGATTCCTTGCAAAAGAGCAGTTTACTGTTCAGGAGAACTTTAAAGATTCACAGGTGTAAGAATCTGCAATAAAATGTGAAACACTGGAAAYGTATTGCAGTGATTAACCACGGGCTTTCCATAATAATGATCATTTAGAGAACATACAATAGAATAAAAGCAATACTGCAGGAAATAAATGCCCTCTGACACAATAAATGTCTTGAATTTCATATTACTTTAYTTAACTGCCCCTTTATTCCCTCACAAAACAGAAGCTTTATTGACAAAATGTACTCTGGTAATTTAGTCTGTAGACTTAAAGAATGCGCAGTTCTGGGAAAAACTGAATTATGGATTCTATTTGTAAGATGAGAAATGGCACGTAATAACTTAATGAACTGGAAGTTTATTAGTTGTAAAAGGGAGAACTAATGGAATGTGCTGTTTATCCATCTTTTAACTCCAAGACTGTTAGTCAGGTGGCCAAGCGCTGCATTCATTATGCATTTGTTAACTTATTAATACAAAAATACTCCAAAGCCTGTAATAGAATCACCAAAAGTAACAAAAACATATCTCAGTTTCTAATAATTTTGTACTTTGTCAGTTTTGGAGGCTCTTTTCTAAGACCACATCATGCTAGTCAGATATTTGGCCAATAAAAAATTCACTTGAACACAGAAGCTGCCAACTTATTTCTTCTAAGGATACAGAGCCCTCTGCTCCCTGCATAGACTGCATTCCTCAAAATAACAGAGCAAAACACACGCATATCCAACCACGATAAAAACCTAATTTTAATAGCTATTTATTCCTGTGTAGATTTAACTTATATTCAAAGCAACACTAATATAAAGATTTTAGCAAGAAAGACCTTAAAATAAAGGACCTTAAAATATAAGGACCAAATCCCTGGCTGTTTTTAACGAATGGGGATTTTTACTTTACTCTGTTTCACAAAGTATATGGATTTGCCTCAGGTTTGCCTCTCATACAGACCAATTTATTTCTCTTTAATAACTGAATRTTTCGTTTCATCATCTTTTTGATCACGATGTGCACACATCCAAATATGCAGAATAGTAGCAATAATGAACTAGTTTAAAATCTGTTTGAATGTTTCTCTAAGACTCAGATGATACTATATCCCTAAGAACACAATGAAAAAAAACAGAGTTTAAAAAAATGCATAAGCCGCAAGTGCACGTTAAAAAAATAGACTAAAAGTAGCAAAATCAAAGTTCAAGCCAACATACATGACATTATAAATAGAACAAAGCAGTGAAGCTCTCTCCTATCAGCTCTGTTTTGCATAAATCCTCAGGTAATGTAATTGTAACGCAACAATATTATTTGTTTGCATTATTTTTGTCTTCCAGGGATCAAAATAAAGGAGGAAAACATGCATTAATTTGTGTCTCTGGAAGGTTGCTGTGAGTGGGGCTTTCTTATCTATTTTTTGTTTTTTTTTCAGATGAGCAGCAGATATTTCATGTATATTTAGCCATTTAGACAAAGCCATTCCATTTAATCRGGTAATAAGTGTTTTATTGACACGCTAGACCAAGTCAATACAGTTGCTACCTTTATCAATTCACACGTCACCTCAAAGGTCCAGTACAATGGGGTTTTCAGCCATTCTTGCCGAGCACAAGCGGAGGGCCAATAATCTAGTTATTTGATTTTCTTGCTGGARAGAGGAGAAGAGAGGGAAAGTGCCTTTCCATCACTGCAGCAAGGGAAATGCAGGATTGCATTAGGCTTGGAGCTTCCTGTGTAAAACATACCCCAAGGGCAGCAAAAAGCCACTTAAATACAGCTTGGAGGGCAKAAGTGGGACACGGCTGTGGCACCTTGGCTCTCTGCCCAGGAATAAATTTCAGCCATTAGCATCAAACACTCATCCTGAAGCTCTTATACTGAAATTAAATGCCATCTATCAAATGAATAAACAATAATAAATTAAATCATCACAAGTAAATTAAAAAAATAAATCACAGTAAATTACATCATGGATCATCTATTCTGGATGTGCATACTGCACACCTCAGACATCTTTCCTCTTTTTTTTTTATGACTGTATTTTTGTATGTACAAATGGCCCTGGATGCACAAATTTAATTCCGTCACCGCCAAGTCCCTATGTATGTTGGTAACAATATGGTTTTAAATAGCACTTGCTTTCCTCATGGAAACCATTAGGTTTATTCCTGCAAGTCAGCAGAACTTGATCTATTTTGTGTACCATTTGAGTCTAAACAAAAATTCATACAGCAAAAATTGAGCATGCAAAACCATAGCTTTAGGTGGAACTACATATTCTGCTTTAGGCCTCCAAGGATAATGTCGGCAAGCTTTGCAATTCAGGTATTTGTTAAGTTGAAATGAATCAGTCCTTTTAAGCTGCTCGCAGGAAAAGCAGATCGTATTCTGTGACAGATATTAGAAAGGGAATTTCCAGTAAGCAGAATTTAATTACCTAACCRGATTTTTGCCAGGATGCCCTCAGTACACCTTCACTTTTTGTGAAGAAAGGAAGAAAAATTAGGGAAATTATTATGTCATATCTAAAACATGCCTTTTTTAGCAACAAATTAAGCCTTGCACTGGGATGCGACAGCATTTAGAACAAGGTCAAAGGGAAACATCTCACCTAGCGAATATTAGTCTAATTTCYTGAAACAAGTACACTCTTCCCAGGTGCTTCTTTCTCAAAAGTTCCTTAGGGTATGAAATAATTGGCTATTAACCAGGGAGTTCCTGACCCAAACTATGGAGCAGAAACCATGCAATGCTTGTCTGGATTATGAGAAGAGGCAAAGTTAAATGAGAGCAAAATGACATATATTGACTAAGCCCATCCTGAGCATTTCTGAATGGTATTCTGAAGACCATTTGCACAGGTTAACCCTGATGCTCACTTTTTTACTGGCTGAGACACAGAGGGTTTTACCTGCACTTGTATTAGGGTAAAAGGCTTCAGGAAAGAAACAAGCAGGAAATGGGGGAAGGTATACAGAAAAACACAACTTCCTTTCTTTTGGGATCTTTTGCTGCCCGTTTGCCCTTCATTTCCTGCAGGGCTGAGAGAGGGAAAGGCTGCTAGCTCCACAGTGTTACATAATTAAAATGGTGAAAGCTCCTCTTGCCTCAAGACATAGAAAAGTAATGAAAAAGGTATCTGCGCACAAAAGAAAAAATGAGAAATCTTATTATCTTACTTAATCTTTTTTACTTAAATCTTACTTACTGATCCTACCAAGGGTCTTATGAATAAGCCAGTGCTTCCTTTTTTCCCTTGGTAAACAGAGTCACCCGTAACCTACCAYGCACTTGCAGAGCCCTGGACGCCTGCTCTGAAGCCCTGGGCACCAGCAGCAGCGTGTTGGGAGAAGCGTTGGCTCCAAGTGCCACGTGAGGAACATCAGAGGAAGCAGGAGCGTGTCAAGGTCATTCCCATGCCCTGGAAGGAAGAAAACACCTGGTCAGAACGCACCAACACAGCAATGAAGGCTGGTCTTGCTGCCTGGGAYGTGCTTTTGTTCAAGTCTCCGCACCCTATACACCTGTAATACAAAATACTAAAATTGCATCTCAGCTCATGTGGCCGTCCGAGAGCAGCGAGCGGCCCTGAGCCATCTGAGAGCTGTCAGCACCTCGATCCACAGTTGTTTTTTATGATTACAGAGTGCTGTGCATATTGCAAAGTCCTTATTGAGTGGAGACTGTGGTTATCATCTGCCGCGGACCAAGAGGAAGTAGGYGTGGCCTTCTCCGGAGAGCTGAAAAGATTTCAAGCTTGCAGGCCATGGTCTTCCTGGKGAACTTTAACCACACCAATCATTGTTGGARGGGCAACACAGCATGCCCAAGCAARCAAGCACAGTCTAGCCTGGCGTGCAGAAAATCAAGCAAAGGTGGCACACACAGACGTGCAAGGAGCTCCTGATAAAGCTCAAAACATAAAAGGGAAGCATATGAGAATGAGAGGTCAGGTAACGCCGGAGGAATATAGAGGCCCTGTCCAAATAGGATGTGGTTCAGAAAGATGAAGTTCATCTGGAGTTGGATCTGGTGAGGGGCATGAAGGGCAACAAGAAAAGCTTGAGGAGGCCCACTAGGCARATGGAACACTAGGGGAAATGCAGGAATGCTGTTGAATGGGGCAGGGCACCTTTTGATTAAGGAAATGGAGAAGGCTGAGGTACTCAAAGTTTTGATTTTAGGRATCCAGGAAGGCCCCCTGACCCCACGGGAAATTCCCAAACGCTGGGAGAAAGAAAATGTCACTGTTATCRTCAAGACGGGCAAGAAGGAGGTTGGGGGACTACATGGCAGTTAGCCTCACCTCAATCCCTAGGAACGTGAAGGAACAAAGCCTCCTAAAAGCAACTTCAAACTGCTTTTAGGACCCTTAATTTTCCTTAAATTGGAGGGCAAAATGYTCAGATTCAGTGACTGCCTCAGGATGTAGCCTCTCTATGTTCTGTTACACACACATATATAACATCAATTTCTTATTCCATTTTTCAGCAACTCTTAATTACACAGTGAATTCTCTCATGCTGCGAATTTATCTCCATTGAGCCAACTTTTGATCTTGGGTATTAGCTCTGATCACACATAAGACAGACACAGCCTATCCAATTAGCACATGGCAGCCCCGGAAGCTCAGGACACAGCACCTTTGCAGTTTTGCCTTCCAGGAGCTTTGACCTCTGCAAACACTCTTCATGAACCTACATGGTRTTTTGGGTGCCTACTTGAGCTCATCTGCTCAGATGTATTTTGCCTGTTAACAAAAAGTAATATACTACTTGTAGGAGATGCAAAGAAAAGATGGGTTTCTATCCATAATTTGCTGAGCTCTGGGAATATAGCTTGCTTTTTAACACTGAGGAGTTACATAAAGTACCTTTAATTTATCTGTCTAAAAGTGACTCATTATCAGGCAATCTTATGYATAGAATCTGCAAAACTTGTTTTGCAACATCATCCAAAACCAGTATAGATTTTAGAGCTGATGGTCTCTTTTTCTCTTGGGAGGTTGTTCTAATATTGAGATGTCATTGAATCTCTGTTTGGCTTAAGTAACACTCAGCTCAAGGCATCTTCTTCTGTGTTTTACCATGTTAATAATGGAAATTTGAGCCATAGCCAGGGTTCCTTGGCATTGCACTAATACCAACAGTAGTATCATATTTAATGTCAAGCTCACAGTTTCAAAGCCATTGGGTGAATCTGTGACCTAACTTCCATAAAAAAMCAGTAGTCCACTGTGAAAACCCACAGCTCACTCCTTTGTAACTCCAGTTCATCTGTTAGTATCTGTTTGTGACAAATGCCTGTTTGCTTTGACACAGCAGAATACCAAAGCTATGGAAAGAGAGAACAACAAGCTTTGAGAGCTGGCTGAAATCAATAAAGTCTCAAGATATTTCTGGATGCCTGGAGATGTTTCAAATAAGTTTGTGTTGAAACGATCTCTAAGAAGAAATCTTAGATGATGACAGGTGTGAAATGCRTGTCAAGGAAATGCTGCAAAAGAACTAGGCACTGACCCTGTTTGTAGGCTCTTTACAGCTATTTTGCAGCATTTAATTCCAGTAAAACTTCAAAGCAAAAAAGACYGCTATACAACACAGGGGTACTCAAGTCCTATGTGCTCAGAAGAGCCTTTCAATTATCTTCCTATTTGGCAAATCACCAAATCTGTGCTTGTACTCTAGAACGGAAAAGCAAAACTCCTCCCTGTAGCAGTCAAGATGATTCCTGAAGCTAGGCCTGATTCATTGGAGTAGGGCGTTCATGGAATATCTCAAATGGGTCATTAGCYCTGACACTTACAGGTGGCCATGTAAATATAGCACATAAACCTCTGGGGAAAATGTGAGGCCCATGTTCTTATAGTAGCTCCTGCTCAATTGCCATTGCCCAGTTGGGAACCACCGCATTGAGACTGTCTGGATCCTTGGCAGGAGAGTACTGGGCATTAGTCAAGGCGTAAGAGCGGATTACATTGCCACGAGGGCTGTGGGGGGTAGAAGAAAGAAGTACTGGCATCTCTGTCAAAAAGACTGGGTGCCCCAAACTATTCACAGAAGCAAAGTGTCACTTGCACTAGTTCGTGAACATTGTGATCAACTCACCTGCATCACAAGCAAGGCAAGTAGTTTGACCACCATATTGTACTTCCATGGCTTCCAGTTCCAGCATTCCCCTATTCATGATAGCCCAGGGATCTCCAAACTGTTCCTAACAAGGAGTTAGTCAGATTTCTCTTTTGTGCTCCCACAGCAGTCCCTTCTCTGTGTCTTCCAGCTTGATTAAGTGTTTTTTGTAATGTGGTTCATTAGAAGGGTATCTTGTTAGTCTCTTTGGTCCTGCTCTTGCCAAAGATTTTACACTTAGTACAATCAACCTAAACCAAGAGCTGAAAAGAAAGAGTTTAGAAGCATGGAAAAAAAAAGATCAGGAAGAAAATTCCGTGATCCTTCCAGAACACTGTTCTTCCGTGACTGGTGTGTTGTATAGCAACAGTAAAGAAGCCACAGAAAGCTGCTTTAATCTAACACTGATCAAGAAACCTTATTACAATGAGAAGAGCCATATGATGACTGCCAAAATTATAGTGCCTTTCCTGAACTTTCCCAAGCCACCTCATGTCCAGATTGTGGACRAGGGTTTAAAGAACATTATACACAGTACTGCTTAAAGGGGTTTGGGAGCAAAGGCTGGGAGTGAATGTGACAGAAGGAAAACTTCARGTGAGAATGAAGCTTCTCTCATCTGCAAAATCAACTCAACTACAAATTAAATAAAAGAACACGATAATGTCTCCCACCTACACAACATACTCTTCTTCTTCATATATACTGACAGAGAAAGGATGAGGACAAAAAATATGTAGTTCTATTTTCAGTCACAGATACTATATATATATAGTGTGTATATATATATGTATGTATAATTTGTAGATATATGCAATAGAAATTACAAGATCAACTCCATCCAACAACTCCCTAAATCCATTGTCTCAAACCCTGCCTGATCCCTTCTAAGGAGACTGGTTGTGCTGGCAGCTGGAAACAAGCTTTGAGATCCCTCCTTCGGTTCAGGGAGTGATTTTAATACTGGCCTATTGGAAGGATACTTGACCACTGTTCCTATAGGGAATACAAGGATAATGTTTTCATACAGCCAAAGGCAACCTTCCAAAAACAGTGAAAAAGAAGCATGGAAAAGGAGCGTATTTGCATTTCTCAACCAAAGGTAAGGTCCACAGCAGGACTGAAAAACTTTGTTGCCTGGATTGCTACCTCCACCAAAGGCYTTTTTAATAGTAGTAGCCCAAATTATTCCTTCCTTTATTTTCAAAAAAAAAAGAAAAAAACAGTCATCTGAAAAAAAAACCCCTCATTTAGTGCTGAAGCAGTAAATAATGCTAGTGCTCAGCTAAGCATAATAATTAATCAGGTGTTTTATATATATATAAYGTATTGTATTAATATATCAGAAGASCTAATGAAGAGATTTTAATRCATCCACACTTTGTTCATTTTAGTTCAGAATCTGTCTATTAACTTTTTTTATTAAACTGAAAAGTACATGGTATTTTTTGTAGGAGGATATGAGTACACCAACAGACAAAATGATTAATAAAACAACTGAAAAGGAAAAGGAGACRGAGGGAAAACAAATTTAGTTAATTCTCCCTTTCAGGATCTAACTAAYCTTAACAATTTTGAATTTCTGGCCTTTCTCATGCCTTTCAACGGAGTGGAGAATGTGCCTTGCTACAGATTACAGGTCTGATTTAACCGAGTTTTGACTGAGGATAAAGATAGAAGAGTCAGTCTGTGGCACCCTCTCTTCTCACTGAAAAGTGTCCAATTCCCAAGGCAAACACATTCAGCTCAGGCAGCCCAGTTAAGGTATCAGCTGTTATTCAGCATAAGTAAAGATAGCACAGGAATGCAAAAGAATCAGCCGTTCCTGCACTTACAAATGCAGCAGAGCAATAATACACGTTGGCTTGGGACAGCAACGTACCTGCTATTTAAATAAATATATGTGCATATATATGTGTATGTTTATGCACACACAGTCCCCCACCCCATACATCCCACAATAAATACACATAAAAATGAGAAATATCCCTTTGTGCTCTTCAGTTCATCCTTTTGAATCTTTTGTCTGTGTAAGAAYAAGGGGACTTACAACTGAAACCGAAGTGTCTGGCTATCCACACAGCATCTTCCTGCTGGAAGTAGGAAATGCTGAAAATAACAGATTTTCAAAGACCTATTTCYTCATGGGTGCCTCGTCTCCTGTGCCCACCCTGCAGAAACCATGATCTCATGCACCCCTCATGCCTCCAGGGGAATTTCCACATCCAGCATCCAGTCCCATGCCCACCAGGTCGCACCCGGCAGCAGTACCAAGCACCCATCTCCCACTGATACCACTGGACATTTTGCATGAATACCAGTGGCAGTTCATTAAATAACAGTRACAATAAATAAGTCACCTGAAATGCTTTCTTGTCTCCCCTGTGCCTACTGGTAACTATATTTTTATCAGGGAGAATGAGAGTGTTCCCTGCCAAGGGTTATCTCCAAGTTCATCCCGTGTGCCCTTCACCTGACACGTTCAATAGATCATTAACAGCCTCCTGTGCCAGCTAAGCTTCCTTGAGACCTATTCTGTGGGTCTAGCATGAATTCCTGCAGGCTGCTGCAGCATGGGGGACAAACCGTGCTGGCACCACAGCTTTTGGTTGGCATGGCTAGTCTAGAAATGTTTGTCAAGTCTCCTATCAAAGTCCAGCTTTCAACTTTTCCACTGAACTTCAGTTCATTTTCAGCTTTTTTTTTTCCCCAAGAACAAAAACGACAGAAGCAATCGGCTTTCCTCAGCAAAACAGAAACTCACCCAGATCAATAGGGCACTTTCTTCAAAGTCCTCTGTGTTGTGCTCTGCAAAGCCCAGAGAAGGGCAGGAGAGATTCTGCACCYACGGTGTCTCCCTAAGGAGCCCCAGCACTAGTGCCCAGGAGCTAGCGCAGGAATCCCCCAAAAATCTCTGCCTTGGGGCATGTGTTTGCCCACAAAGAGGAGCTTCACCCACTTCCAGCCACCCGTGAGGTTCAACACTAGTGGGGGCAGCACCGCAATGCACTGTGCTCCCTGAAGAGGGGACGAAGAGCGTTTCTACCTCCCTTTGTCCCAGGAGAAATTCACCYCTGAGAGGTAACACAAAGCATGGCTGAAGTCTTTCTTATTCCCTCAGAGGCACTCCTCTATTTCCTGTGCAGTGGCTGTCAAGAACTTATAATAATGCACGGGAATAAACCAGTACCTAGACCATGCTCTTGTGCTTTGTACAATGCTGGACTCTGTACTCTTTAACCCTTTGTAAAGCCAGATGTTCCAGGCTAGCAGCAGGATGGGTGAATGTGAGCCCAAAGCATAATTATTTTATAGCTTCTATTTATTTTTTGGAACATTGGAACATCAAAATTTATGACAATCACTAMGGAGATGATTGATTAAACCCCAACCATAAACAAACCACCATAGCAAAGTTGTTATGCTGTCATCCCAAGGAAGCATATATTAGCAAAGTACACAGCAATATCAAAGAGCTCTCTATTGATTAAACTTTGAAAATAAAATTGCACCACTTATCATATGCTGTTTGCAAAAATGCCAATCATTATAATACTCGCATAAGCATACTGTATCTTSTGCACTTGTTAAATTTATTACCGAGACTCTATCCTGCGCTGCCTACACGTGGAAGAAGTATCTTTCAGATAACACATTAACGTTCACAACCAGAATTTAAAGCAGTGCATGGTACTATCTCAAAAGATAATGGTCTTGTCAGCACTTCCAGTATAAGCTGCATTTCAGGRGATGTGGGGAGGGAGTGGCAACACCATATTTCAGCAATTTCAAATGACACCAGCAAAGAAGGCTGACATACAAGCTGTCAATCTAATTACACCTATCTTTCAGAGGTTCATCTTTCACCTCCACACTCAGTTTGAAAAACAGAGAAATTCTCAGTATGTCATTGTAAACTACCTTGCAAATGCTATCATTCTGCATATAGCACCCCACGCAATTATAATTCTAGATCTAAGCCTTCATATTAAGAGCTTTTAGCAAACTGAACAAAAATGATAAAGCCACTGACATACCCACAGTCAGCAGAAGAAAGAAAAAGATAAGCAAAACAATAGCTATTGAACAATAAGGTCTTGATCTCTGACTGAGRTCATTAGATGTTCCTACAGTACCAAAATGCTAGAAATATCAAATACAAAAGTTAATGATAAAAAGGGCAAAGATAACAAGTAAAATATTTTGCAGAAAATTTGTAGGTGCAATATATTGCCCTTTGAGTTCAGTTCAGCCACAGATACCCTGAGGGTAAAGTGAGATTTGCAAAATGAGAACCATTACCTGTTGAAGTATTTTGTCAAAAAAAACAGACATTTATGTAAGTAGAAAAACCAATTATCAAAAGTAAACCACCAGCGGTCATCAGGGCAGGCAAGTTTCAGAAAGCCATGACAGCTCTACAACAAAAAATACTGCAGTGCTTGCACTGGGGATAGCTAGGCCCATTTACTGGTTCCAATACACCAGGATCACCATCTACAAATACAATCCCAAAAAAAAACTTCTATATGCAAAAGAACAGTGGGATCAGATGCTACTCAGTGTAGCAGCTGGAAAAGGAAAAACACTCTGGAGCAAATATATGGGCAAAGAAATGGTTTTGCACACAATTTTCAAGAGTGGTCTCCAAGACACAGCTGATTACCTAAGACGGTTACACTGTCCTTCCCTCATCTTTTACCAGCTTTACTTGCTGCTCAGTCATGAAATTAACTTATAAATTGGCATTTATGACATCAAAATCTCCTTCTAGTCATAGGATTTTATTGCTCTGTTCARCTTGTTCATCAATGACTTGGACGAGGGCACAGAGTGCACCCTGAGCAAGTTCCATGATGACACCAAACCGATTGGAGTGGCTGACACTCCAGAGGGCTGTGCTGCCATCCAGAGAGACTTGGATAGGTTGGAGAGTTGGGCGGAGAGGAAACTCAGGAGRTTCAACAAAGACAAGTGCAGGGTCCTGCACTTGGGGAGGAATAACCCCAGGCACCAGCACAGRTTAGGTACCGACCTGCWGGAAAGCAGCTCCRCAGAGAGGGATTTGGGAGTCCTGGTTGACAACAAGTTAACTATGAGGCAGCAATGGGCCCTCGTGGCCAAGAAGACCAATGGGATCCTGGCTGCATCAGGAGGAACGCTGGCAGCAGGGTGAGGGAGGGGATCCTGCCCCTCTGCTCAGCTCTGGGGAGGCCAAACCTGGAGTATTGGGTGCAGCTCTGGCCTCCCCAGTACAGGAGGGACGTGGAGCTGCTAGAGAAGGTCCAACGATGAGCAACRACAATGATTAAAGGACTGGAGCATCTATCGTATGAAGAAAGATTAAATGAGCTGGGCCTGTTTAGCTTAGAGAAAAGAAGGCTGAGAGGGGATCTGATTAATATGTGTAAGTACTTGAGGGGTGAATGTAAAGAGAAGGGGGCCAAACTCTTTTCAGTGGTGGCCAATGACAGGACAAGGGGTAGTGCGTTTAAGTTGAAACCCAGGCAGTTCCATGTCCATGTGAGGAAGAATTTCTTTCCTGTGAGGATGACGGAGCCCTGGCMCAGGCTGCCCAGAGAGGCTGTGGAGGCTCCTGCTSTGGAGACCTTCCAAACTCGCCTGGCTGCCACCCTGTGCCCCGTGCTCTGAGTGTCCCTGCTGGAGCAGGGGGTTGGACTAGATGATCTTTGGAGGTCCCTTCCAACCTTAACCATGCGGGGATTCTGTGATTCTGTGAAAAAGACTATTATATATGGTAAAAAAGACACCATGTAAAAGGATGGGGCGTTATTCATAAATTGTATGCTATGTAATGACAAGAAAAGGTATGAGTGCTATTGGATCCATGCTTCCTCTTTGGACTGAGGCCAAACAGTCATGCTGTCATGTTTAAGCTATTCCATTGTGCATGGCACTTGATGGCCTAGAAAGAAGATGACTACAGGGACTAGACCTTCACACACAGCAGTTAGGGCACTTAWTCACTGACTACCCAGCACCTTCAGGTGTCCCCTTGCACCGTGTCCCTCTGAGTACTGCCCAACCTCCTTGACGCTCTTCAGAGAAAGAATCCTTTCGGGTTGGTGGGAAGATGCGTGAAGCATCCTGGACCACAGTGAACACAGTATAGAACAGAAGCATTATTGTAACCTCTTCCCTTCCCATGGTCCTTTCTGCTAATGTGCCACGCGTGTGATAAGACTCAGCTGATGTATTCTGAAATTACCGACAAGATCAAGCTCTCGGGAGACATAGGCAGARGAATAACTTAAGAAAGCTTAGGGATAAAGTTAGCCCGTCATGACAAAAGATTGCTTTGAGAATGCCCAGAAAAACAACTGTGGACCCAGACAGACTAATATTCTAAACTGAAATATCAAGAGATTTTTAGCATCAGAGTTTGACCGCTCTCAACAGTGGAGGAGATTCCCAGTATGGACTTTTTCTATCAGAGCACCTAACCCTCACTCTAAGTGATATCACACTAAAGTACTAGATATTTTAAGTTTTTTTGGAGGGGTTGCATAAAATCCCTAGAGAAGAAATCCTAGCCACATAAAGACATAGAAAGTCTTGTCAGTGACCGAAGCGTAGGTCAGGATTTTATGCACGTTTGTATGTTTGTATGTTTGTCATGCAATGACAACTCTGAAAGCTACTTCAGATGCTAAATACATTTTATGGTTTCTCCGGAGCCTGGAATTCTTTAATTCAAGCAATTCTAAATATTAATGCAGCCACCATTCTGGAAACACTTTGAGTTATACATGCTCCAAGGTCATTATTTGTAACTGACCAGCCTCTAAGAAGAGAAATATTACGAGTATTTTTYGAGTAAATGATTACTGCTCTGAGACAGTTTTGTGGTAAAGTGGTGTGGGATRAACTACAGGAAATCAGAAACTATTTTCTTTAGCAAAGGCAGAAAAACAGAAGTCCATTTTTTCTGATAGACAACTACTCTGTACACAGAAAACCAGAGGAGAAATGAATCCTTCCTAAAACCTTTATCTTTTTTTTTTCTGACTTCTTATACTCCCTTTTCAGAGATAAACTGATTGTCTTTTTAGTATCATTTCTTCCTCGCTATTGACTCAAGATGGCCTCTTGTCCTGCGCTGTGTTGAGTAACCAATGTCCTCAGCAGCCATTAAGCAGGGGACGCCAAAAGCCACCAACTCAACCCTGCAACCTCTTTTTGCACCTAACTTGACACAGTGAAGTATTTGCACTGATTCCATGCAGAAACAAGACCTTGAAAATGCCCTGCAAATAACGGTGAGTCTGTGATCTGAAGTGAAAACACTTTCAAACCATAGTGCTACTGCAATCCATTCTCATTTGGTATTTCAGGAGTCTGTATAGGGCAAGGCAAATGCTTTAGAAACGATCTCTCCCCTCTGCTCCCTAGTGGTTGGGCAGCAGYAGAAAGACAAAGTCCATGTTTTGGCGTGGATTTTCTGAGAAATGGCAATGGACAAACCCAGACTGACACCTTTCTTTTGGCTGAGGCAATTCTCAGTCACTTACTTTCATTAAGGAGTAGGACATTGAAATCTTTGATGGTTATCCCCTTCCATCGGATTTGGTCAGAAAGATCAAGGGAGAGAAAGGGATCATGACTGACAGCCAAACATATACAMATACTGTGCACATGTACAAAGAACAGTCTCATCTCTGTAAGAAAACAGATGAAAACCATGAAAACCAATGATTGCTCAAATGACTTGTGTTCTGTCAGCCACTGCCCACAAACATCTCTTGGAATGAACTTAATGGAAACAGTTTGGGGTAACATAATGTCTGAACGTGAACATTGAAAATCCGCAGTAGAAAAACTGAACTAGGATGGCCCAGAAACAGTTTCAGTCCCAGAAACAAACAAACAAACAAACAATAAACAAACAAAAACTCTCCTTGCAGAGCTTTTTCCACTTGTCATGGAGCAAATCCAGAAATACGTGACCTCTGTGCGGAATGAGAACTCAGTGACATGGCTCTCACTTTGAATGCGGAATATGAACTGCTCACCATGAACTAACTGCTCAAAAAAAAATCTGCAGGCCATGATTATTCATAGAAATTATTTGGTGAATAATTTCAATTAAATAAATTCAAGGAAACAGAAAAAGAGGCTAAACTAATAGAATGCATTATTTATTATGAATAATTCATTTGGAGGAACATTCCCCTCCACATTTGTGGAAAGCCAGCTCAAGGCTTAGGGCACTGAAGTCCCACATAAGCCCCATTTTGAGGTCTTAATTGGGGGCTTTCATGATGAATCACTCAGGGCTGGCCCTCTGCCCAGGAGTGAATTTCACCCATTGCTTCTGTTCCTCACRTATTGTTAGAGATGCCATTAGCACACCGGGATTTGGATTCTTTCAAATTTACTGCCACAAAAATGATGATATGGAGACATTTCATTATGTTTCTTTCACTGTTAATAAATAAACATCTCACATCAGACTTTTAACGGTGAACATTCGGCACACTCATAAATCAACAGCGTTATACAAATATGAACCCCATTACTAAAGCAGATGCATTCAGTAAAGTAAGACCTGGTATTTTCAGCAAGACTCTCTGAATGACTAAAATCATTTGTGTGCATTTGTGTTTGCACGATGGGGCATTTCTAATTAAAAATGTTTACAGTATGTAACACGTAGATGAGAACTATGAAGAAATCGGAGGAGCTGCATCGATAAGTGAGAGTGGCAAAGTACACTAGACAATCAAATGAAAGGAACAATAAATCCATTGRTGTTTTAGAATGGGAGTAATCTTTTCTTGCTCCTGATGCTCAGCAATGTCATCACAGAGTACCCATCACCAGGAAGATTCGTCTCGCTGTCCCCGTCAGAGAAAGAGAAGCCACTGACAAGATGAAGCAAAGCATTCCCAAAGATATTTAACCCACTAGGACCTAAGTGCATGCTTTTTAGTTCAACGTTTGTTCAAAGATCTGATCCAAACGCTTCTGAAGTCAACAGAAGTCCTTCCACTGACACCAAAGGACTTTGGACCAGCTGTACTGCTTAGCTGGAACAGCCTGAATACTTACACATCCAAAAATCCAAATTTTTTTGCGGAGCTTTGACGGCCCTGTGCTAAATATGGTGTTTGTACAAGGGAAGAGGAGAAWCGGTTTTCTGTGCAAGAAAGAAAAAATTAAAACGAAAAAGGACACAAGCTAAAARAAAGTTCATGCTTAATCACCTGGCGTGTCTGTGTCCCCAGTGCAAAGCCTACCTGGAGCATGGCCTGACAGACAGCTGGTGAATCATGCTTCCTGTTGAATCCAGTTTTACGGGAATTGTTACTTACAAAGAAYGCTTACTATTAAAAAACAAAAAGCAGAACTCCACACTAATGACACAAAACATCTGATAGTTTTACTGCTGTGTTTTGTATCGCCAGCGTAAAATCCTGCTGTGTTTTTGTTGCAAAAGAGATTACCCTAGATATACTGAAACAAATCACAGGGAAGCCTTTTTATAAGAAATTATCCAGAAGTTCGATAACAGGGCTCAGCAGCGTGTGTCCCTGCCCTTGCAGGAAGCAGGAGGTGAGGGAAAAGCGACTATAAACGTTGGGTTTGGGTCTCAGCTACAAACACGCACGCACACACACGGGCAATACAGAAAAACATCCCTCAGCAGCAACGCGGGGTACTTGTTGAGCAGTAATGATGGTTATACCACATTAGATGCCCTAAGAGCTGGCATTCAGTAGTAGGGATCACGTGCAGTTCAGGGTCACAGGGTAAGGAACACATGAGACCACCAAACTAAATACCAAAATCTGTAAATATCCTTTGTTTCACCACACTGGTTGTCATGCGATGCTCAGCAGAAATGATCATTGRCCTCTGTTTATATCATATGCATAAATCCCTGCTAACCCATCACCAGTTACCTTCATACTTTCTAATGATGAACAAAACTCAGGACYTTACCTGCACCCTATCGCTCCAAGACTTTTGCTTTGATCCTTGCTTCATCCTTTTCCTCATGCTGCATGACTTCTGGTGACTTCTGCATGACTTTTGAGCCTTGCTCAAATACTTTACTTTTCATTTTGCATTTTTATATAAAAAGAAATAGATATGGACAAATTGATGAAGATACATAAAGTAGTTTAGCACACATCCTGCRGATATAATGCCATGAAAGAAAATGACCTCCACGTTTCTAGCCCTAACTCTGCCTCTCGATGGCTGCTTGCACAGAAGGACAACAGCATGACGTGCACAGGCAGTCAGGGTAATGATCTGTGCTGTGTTTCATGKGCTTATGCAGTGGCTCAGTGTCTTTTTCCCTGCCAGCAGACAGACAATGTGATGTCTCCAGGACCACGCAGGAGCCAAGGGMTGCTCTGGTGTCCTGCACATCTGATGGGACAAACACAGAGCATTTGAAGTTGGTTAGGGCAATATCAAGCATCTTGTTTATACCTGCATGGTAGCAGTCTCTGAGTGCACTATGGAAAAGACATTTGGGATAATTAAGGGCTCTTCAGCAAGAAGACAAGGATATGACAGATAAAAAATTCAAAATGAAGCTAGTCAGATGCAGAGCTGTAGAAAATGCTTTAATTATTTATTTATTTGTACTAAGTAGTGGGAGATGATAAGCTATTGGAACACATTACCAATATTGTGGTGGAYTTTCATCACGCGCAATCACTAAAATATGCCTGGTTATGTTCTTGCCTCCTCCCCATGGCTGCCTAGGAAGGAGGATCTACATTAAACAGGAATTAATTCCAGTTCAGCYGATGGCCTGGGTTATGTGAGATCCCAGGCCCAGAATGGTCCCTTATACTCCAGGAATCTGCAAGTTTCTGAATCTGTACTAAGTCTTCATAATTTTGCTCCAAAAAGGAGAACGAAGGAACACAGCAAATTAGCGGGGGATAAAACGAAACCTTCACAATCCTTACAGACCAGACTGTATTTTCCCCAAGCACCACAGACAGCAGCATCAATCCACCTCCTGGCCTTCCATTKCCTGAGGCTCCCGGAGTCGCTGCCTGCGAATTTTCCTGCATTCAAAAAGCAAAATAAAAAGGCAGCAAAAYGCGTGGGGTAAAAGGGTTTTTCTTTTATATGCTATATTTTTAATTGAAGGGATTATAAAATACAACCAGCGTGCTGAGCAATCATGACTTGGTTGCTAAATAGAAAGCTGCAGCTATTCTTTTTTTTTTTAATCCCCACTCCTCCTCCCACAATTGTGGTTATTATATGCGTGCCTTTGCAGTGTAATGGAATCAGTATCATCTCTGTGCCTTATTACTGTTGCAATCCCCTAACACGCTGCTCCCTCCRTCCCACGTGGATCTGGCAGTTGCTGCCAAGGCAGCCCAGGCCAGTCCTTCCCCTCCGCGGGCAGCCCCAGCCGTTATCACAAACGCATCTCCACGCTACGAGGAAACAGAGGCAAACGTGACAGCAAACGCCGCCCCGTGCAGCGGCTCCAGGACACGATCCGGGCTCAGCGGGAAGCTCCGTCCGTGGCGCTCCCGCACAAGAGACACACGGACACAGCAGGGCGAGAGGAGCGGGCAGCMCCGGCCTCCGCCCGCACCCCAGGGGCTCGGGGCACCCGCCTGCCACCGTCTCCTGTCCTAGGTTCATGCCCCTACCCCGTGCTACAAAGATCCAAAAATCGGAGTTGGAACACTCCGGATCCAGTCCAATTTCGCTCCCAAATCACCATATTTTAGTGCTTAAAGAGAAAGAAAGCAGAAAATGAACCAAAAAAAAAAAGTAGCATTAGAGCTCCTCCATTTCTCCTCTGTTTGTCCAGCTGAATTCAGGAGGAAAATGCTTAGATCAGGCAAGATCTATGTAGTAGGTGTAGAGCTTTGCAGCACTGAGTGCATCTCAAAACCCCAACCTTGTTGAAATTCGACGCAGCAATACTGTCAARGCAGGCTCCAGCACGGGACACTCCTACTTTGCCCATGACTTCTCCAAATCCTAAGCAGGAACGAGCCGCTGCTCCAACTGCAACAGCAAACCCCAGCGTGCTCCTGCCCAGCAGTGCTGCRGAGACACCCATGCTAGACACTGCAGGATGCCCCCTTTTCTGATCTCACATCCATCGTAATAATAGATAACACATTTCTCAATGCTCCTAAAATGTGGGCTCTGRCACTTAATGGTTAAAGGATAACACAGGATGACCAGTCCTGCCAAGTCCTGCAACCTTTTGGCAGCAAACCTCCGCAGTCTAGAGACTCAGAAGCGCATCTAGTCCCTTATGAAAACCTGGGGTTTAATGCATCCTGCCATATTAACACTTTAAAAATTCTTTATAGAGTGTTTATATTTTTTTCCCCCAGCATAATTCCAAAGTTTTACTTCCTAGATAGGGAACAAGCACAGCTGTCCTTTAACATCAGATRCATCCGTACCCGGTGCATTGTGCTTAGGGGAAGCCACACTAGCCCAAGTCTAACGGCTTGTTCTTTTAAAACCCAGCCAAATTCCGTGCCATAACAGCGCAGTTTGGCAGCGGGACTAGTCTGGGCGCTGCGGCCGATCCCAGGAAAGGCGGTGCTGGCGGGGCCGCGGGTRCTGCGGGGGGTTTGGGCACGCGGGACGTGTCCGGCTCCCCTGCACGTCCCGCGAGCACCACGGCACCGGGCGGGGCTGGGCGCGGAGTCCTGCCCGAGGGGCCGTGSGAGCCGGGAGGAGGCGACGCCGGTGCCGGGTGCGGGTTTTGCAGCCCCCGCGATGCTCGTGTGTGTGTG